>JAYESD010000002.1:26442478-26672602 GCA_036927565.1 Tuctoria greenei | reverse complement strand
CATCTAAAATTTTTTACTTACAAAAATATGAATGCACAAAACATGTAATGATCTACAATCTTGTACAGTAAAACTTTTTCGAAAGCTTTATACAGTAAAACTTAAGATGCAACAGATAATTGTACACGAATAAACATAAAAGTAAAATTACAACTGTCTATCTCGGATCCGCAATCCTGAGTTTTTTTTTTCTCTGAAATATTCCACGGAATAGGTAGACCTGACGATCGTCGGTCACGATGGTCTGTATGGAGGGTACGTACAAAAGATTATCGTTTTGGGGTCTACGTAGTAGACTACTAGTGCCCGTATGAAACGAACGGATTGTAGCGATGAGTCACGATCCATGCTGATGACGTCATGCCTGACGCCGCCGTCTTGGGTTGGGTCGAACGATCTGCCGTGCCGGTAGTGCGTGTTGTTGGGCTTGGGCTGAGTCACGGACCGCACCTAAGCCAGTGTTTCATTCTGAGCCCAACTTAGCCTAGTGGCCGGCCCACCCATAAAAAGAAAATGCATCCTGCCCGCCTGCCTGACTCTCTGGACAGTATGTAACAACGAAGTCTTGCATGTTCAGGCTCAGCAGCTCGTTCCCATTCCACTTGCTCCAGTTTTTGTTTGCGATATGCTGCTCGTTTAAAAAAAAAATCACACTAGTTACAAAAAAGGAGGTCACTTTTTACACCAGTACCAGTAGGAAAACAACAGATGTTACCGACATCATCCAAAACTCGCACACCAATGCAAGCGCCAAAATTCCGAGGACCAACGCGTTTCTGCGGATTTCATTTCAGAGAAACCAAACCATTAGCTAGCTCGCCGTTGATTTCAGAGAGAGACAGTAGCAACCAAACGCACTCACACTCGGACCACATTGACCACGAAGCTATAGAGGGGAAAATGCAGCTTCTTCAAACCATCAACCGAGCAGAGCAGAACAGAGGGAATTCTCTTGTCCTGACTAATGGATCCACTGCACTTACTCATCACGCTCGGTCACCTTCTTATCCACTGCCACGTGAGAGGGAATCCGGGCGGCCAATCACGGCTCACTACGTCGGCCCTTCCTTCAGTCCCTGTACAATGAACATGAACAATCACCTCAGGCCTCAGCAGGCAGTCCGTCCAAATTACACACATCATTCTGTCCCCATCCATCCCAACCGGGGAAAATTCAGCTTACCACGTTGCCCTCCAAGTTATCCAGATCCAACGCTGCTGGGCTGCGTGATCCCACTCATAAACTTACTGAATACACTGTCACTCCACTAGCAAACTCCCGTAACGGAGTACTCACTCCGTCCTTATAAACTTATCGTTTTGTAGTTCATTTTTGAGACAACAAGATCATAAGGACGACGGAGGGAGTACGTATCAGTCAAAGTCCACACCAATAGTAAGTATCTTCTCGGCGCCAGCCATCGGTGGGCCAGGCCTTCCATGCATGCATTCCTATCCACTTCAGCGCCCTCCCCCACAGAGTAGCCAGTCGTTTTATAAACACCTCTCCCCTCTGCATTAGATCTGCAGAAAGAAAAACCCCCATACAAAACTATCGCCAATGGCGTGCATCAATACCTTCCAAGGTTTCCCCATTGCCCGAGCCCGAGGTGCAAAGATCAACACGAGAACAACCAAGGGCAGTGGTGGACGAAGAGGATCACCACCACCACCCTTACATCGTCAGTGCAGGGCATCGACTTTTCTCTCCGGCGGCAGCCTCCGGCTTGAGCTGGACGAGAACCCCGAAGCTATCATCTCCGGCGAGTGGCCTGAGAACTTCTCGCTCCTCAGCTACGACGATCTCCGCGCCTACCTCGAGTCGCAGCAGGCTGTCGTCCAAGAAGCAGCCGTTCATCAGGTATACTTGATCTGAGATCATCTTACCTATCATTTGGTCACCTCTTTCTTGAGATCTTGTTGCTGAGCTTTTGAACGGGGCTCATGGAACAGAACGTGACGACTCTCTTGCGCGAGGCCATGTCAGCGCCTGTGCTTGTGGCCACGGCAGACCAGACGCTGGAAGAGGTCGAATGCCATTTCGAGGCCGTGTCAGGGCTTCCAGTTGTAGACAGCAGCCTCAGGTGTGTTGGGGTGGTCGTCAAGAATGATCGAACAAGAGCTTCTAAGGGGGTCAGCTTCTTCACCCTTTCTTTCTTTCTTTCTTGCACCAAGTGCTTGCTAGAATACAGTATTCCTTTTAATTTGTTTCCTGATCTACGGTTACATGTACGTACAGCCCAAGTCCAAGATTGCAGAAATTATGACCACTCCAGCTATCACGCTATCATCTGACACGACAGTCATGGGTAACCAAACTTATTTTTCTCTTACGAGCTTTTAATAAGTAACTCGATCTAAAAGTACACGTGTAACATCGTCCACAGATGCTGCGGCTCTGATGCTGAAGAAGAAGATCCACAGACTACCAGTTGTAAATCAGGACAGACAAGTAATAGGTAAGTACTCGTAGTGGTGAAAAGCCACATCACAGCTGCAAGCATATACTCAGATTTGCATTTATCTTTTAACTTTGAACTCAAGAGTATATGTTGCAATCTTAATGCCTTTCAAAACACTATCGACAGGTATAATTACAAGTGCTGATGTTCTCCGCGAGTTGGAAGGCCTTCTCAAGGTTTAGAACTGCAGCAGTCATGCTTGGAACTTCTTGTGCACATCATGTAAATACGTCCACGTGCCTTTTAGTCGCAACATCTATATATAATCTGTAATGAAATGACTGCGCTCTCTAGCATCAGCAGAAATAACCCTGAGGAAATTTGAGAGCTTTTCCTTGTCGAAAGAAGAGAGGAGACTTCTCTGTGCTGTTGTGCCTGCACAGCCAAACAGTCATTTATGAAGCAGCATAATGGATATGCAAAACAAAAAACAAAAAATCGCCCAGACTAATGTGCTCTGTTTAGCACATTCCACAAACCAAAACTACAGCAGAACAATTGAAGAGAGTTAAATTCTAAGTAATACAGAAACTGAATGCCTGAATGAAAAGAACTATAACTCCAAGAGAATGAAAACAACATACTCATTTGTATGTCACTGCAACTTGAAACAGCTTGATATATCAGGAGATATCACGTTGACCTCCTGAAGAAACACTAGCAGCAGCCATTGATGGAGCAGAACGTGCTGTTTCTTGTGAGTCAGAAACAACTTTCATCTCCAGGTTAGGAATTACTGGTGGCTTTGTCCTCCGAGTAACAGTCATGTTCAAACCCTCAGTTGTGTGAATTGTTGCCCCAGTTGTCATCTCAACCTATTATATTGCTCATATATAAAGGATGATTGGGTTTGGATTATATATCAACTACAATGAATCAGAAATAGTTAGAAACATACTGGAGGTGCTCCTGGAGCCATCTGAAAATCAAATCGCTTGACAAGCATCGCCGTTGCTACAACAGTCTGCAATGAACCAGCACGTCTACGTCACATGAAACTGAAATCTTGCATTTTCTATGGTTGATCACTTCATTACACTTACTTAATGGCATGAAATATTGGCCTTGTAAAGTGTGAAATCAGAATAAAACCAGGTTCTAAAAGTCTAAAAGGGATTACCTCAAAAGTGGCGAACATGTCACCTACACATTTCCTTGGCCCACCACCAAATGGTAAGTAACTGAAAATTCAACAGGATATATGAATCCCATCAGGTTTAAAGGATCCTGAGGCATATCTAGTACAGTGGTAGCCAACAGGTGTAATCGGAGTGCAGCTGACACTACATTGGTCACAACGTTTGTTTTGGTGTATATTTGAAATATGCACTCTTAAAAGGATATACTCCCTCCGTCTCAAAAAGCTTGTCGGCTGTCGCTTTGTAGTTCATTTTTGAACTACAAAGCGACAAGCTTTTTGGGACGGAGGAGTATTCATGTTCTTCAGTAACTATGTTGTCAATGTCACTCTAAGCTAACAAAATAGTGATACACAAAAATCTCAATCAATAGGCTGGGTTAAACCCATCACCACTATATCAATAGAAAAAATATCAATCTAATTAACAGACCTTATTCTGTCTTTGGTCAATCAAATAGGCTATAATTATGTACCGTGTCAGGACTAGCACCTCAGAAAAATATAAATCACATCTGAGAGCTAAAACAGGAATTAGCTGTAGTTTTAATCATGTTATCTCTCTAGAATGATTCCGACATGTGTGGTTGCCAGTTGATGACCAGATAGCTTTGGGAACCCAGTAACTTTTGATAAAAGAAACCGGATATAAAAGAAACAGGTTTTCTTCAGAGAAAAGCTATAAATAAGCAAATTCAGTGTCATGCCTGTTCTTGCAAATTAAAAAAAAAATCAAACAAAATTGACACTTTGAGTGAAAAGATGGTGTATCAGAAGTCAAAATTAAACTATAAGAGCAGTGATAAAAGTGGAACCTGAAATTCTGGTTTGTCTCATTTGGATTTGGACCGTCCAAAGGCCATCTCTCTGGGTTGAAAACATCTGCATCATCCCAGTGCTTTGGGCAGCGGTGAAGGTTCCAGATAGAAATGAAAATGTCTTCTCCTCTTTAACAGAAAAAACGGAACAGATATATGTTCAGATGGTGATGAACAGTCCTAACAATCAATTTGATAATAGAGATAGTTTTTTTTTGTTATAGATCAAAGGAATCACTTCAACTAAAGCTAACTGTATTTGCTGACATCAGTGGCTTAACGTATCGAATTATGCTAGAAATGTTTTTACCGGCCAATTGGGTACCCTCCCAGCATATCATCCCCAAGCGACCGACGAATTAAAACTGGTGGCTGTGGATATAGTCTCAAGGACTGCAAGAAAAATGATTCAGTAATGTGTTCATTAGAAAACTCCTTATTTCGTAATGTGTTCATTAGAAAACTCCTTATTTCACAAGCCAGCACTGCTCGTTACTTACCTCATTGATTACACGAGTAGTGTACTTCAGTTTCTTGACATCTTCAAGTGTTGGCAAACCATCACCGAGAACATTATCAACCTGTGGTAAATGAGATACAATAGTCATCTTTTAAAAATCATAAGCATGCAACTCTGTTAAAACACATCTTAAAAGTAAAATGTGAAGCTACCTCATCTTGGAGCTTGGCCAATACATTTGGATACTGCAAGTTAACAGTAGAAATAAAATAAATTGGTGAATAGCAATATTAGAAGCTTAATACTCCCTCCGTCCCAAAAAGTTTGTTGCTTTGTAGTTCATTTTTGAACTACAAAGCAACAAGCTTTTTGGGACGGAGGGAGTATGTATGAGATGAAAAAGCAAGCCATCAGATATTTATATGTTAATATACAGTGAATTTTGCTATTCGAGATACCTTAGATAAAAGGTAAAATGTCCATGTTAAGACTGCAGCAGAGGTCTCATGACCGGCTATGAGCATCGTCATCAGATCATCACGAAGTTGCTTGCTGGATACCTAAGGGGCATAGATTGAAGCAATGTGAAGATGATAAAATCAGAACACGTAAAACACTTTATAAGTTGCATCATACATCATCACCAGACGCCAAAAGAAAATGAAGAATACTGGGATCTTGCTCATTCATGTATTCCTCATGAAACTGAAGATCTTCTTGCTCTACCAGTCTCTGCAATAGTAACAGAAGTCATGTTCTTTTTTTCCTAATCTCAAGAATGTACAGCAGACAGCAGTGAGATCAAAGAGTTAGAAATAATGTACCTTGCAGATAGCAATTAGTTCATCGAGAGTAGTATTTATCAATGAAAGAGCTTCATTGACTTTCTTCTGACGAGGAGAAATGTCCTTCCATATGGGTATTTCCCATGTTGGTATAGGAGAAGTGCTACGCATTTCTGCTTCCCTTAGAGTTACGTACACTGCCTGATGATCATCCCACAAACGAGAAGGTAAGAGTTTCATCAGGAAAGAAAGAACATAAGGAAATGAAAAAACAAAAACGAACTCAAGAAACGGAGCAGGATATGGAAAATAACCTCTACTATTCCGTTATCATGAGATAATGAATCAAAGTCGTAATTGAACACAGCTTTCCCGATGACATCCAGGGTCAGTCGAGAGAATAAAGATTCCATTTCCACATCATCCCCATCCGATGCAGCCTTGTCCAATTTCTGGCAGAGTCGGTCCGAAGCTTCTCCAAAGAGACCTATCATTGCCGTCACATACTGCGTAGCGAAATTAAGGCGAGTAGAATTAGACTACATAGAAAGCAATACATTTTATTTAACCTTATATAGTACTCCCTGCATCCCAAATTACTTGTCACTCTCTTAAAAAATGAGCTAGAGAGTGACAAGTAATTTGGGATGGAAGGAGTATGCAGCAAGCAAGCACCTTTTGATGCAATGCTGGAACGATAGCACGCCTGCGAACACGCCAAATCTCACCATCAGCTGGGATCAAACCCGTGCCCATCACAAACTCCAATATCTCGGCAAGAATTCCCTGCACCGACGGTATTCAGATAGTGCATCTCCAAGGGATGGAAAACAGGCATCTGAATTAACAACCGCACCTTGGAATAAGCTTTGGAGTTGTCCCTCAGGATGTGCTTGGCTATACCCGGATCAGAGACAATAAGAAAAGACTGGAAGTACACGAAATTAAAAGCATCAGCAAGACGCTATGATGACTTGCAAAACATTTGCAGAAGTTTAAATGTATGTTTAATTGTAATTGGGCGGTACCTTAGGCCCAAAGTTGAGCCGGAAGATGCCGCCGTAGGCGAGGAAGAGGTCGTAGAGCGGCAGGAAGAAGGCCTGGCCTACGACGGCATTGAGCGATCCCACCGCCTGCGGAATCTCGGGGCCCCTGCGCGCGCCCGCCAGCCTGGTGAGCAGCGCGGCGGCGAACTCCCCCGGAGGACCCAGCTTGGAGAGCCTCCCCGCGAGAGGGGCAAACCATCTGTTAATAAGATAAGAACGCCGAGAAGTGAAAAGAGTAATGATCGATCACTACCGGCCGGAAAACACACGGGCAGGCGTAAAATGGAGAGGAGGGGGGGCCGGGGGCGCTAGCTAACCCGGGGCCTTGGACGGTGAACTCGCCGGACGCAATGCGCGCGGACAGCTCCTCCCGGCGGCGCTTCTGCTCCTCGAGCGCCTGGTCAGAGCCGGCGTCGCCACCGCCACCGGAGGCGGCGCAGCGGAGGAGCAGACGGCGGGCAGCAGCTGGAGGACGGACATGGAGATGGACCTGGCTAGAGCCAGAGGCGGAGCCGGAGCCGAAGGGGCGGAAAGAAGAGAAGCCAGCGGTTGTGGTGCCTGTGGGGGCGGCAGCCACGGCGCAGCAGTGGTGCGGTGACATGGGCAGGAGGAGGAGGAGGAGGAGGAAGAGGAAGCGGTGGAAGTGGAGGAGCGGGGGGATGAGGCGAGGGTGGAAAAGGCGAGGGAGGAGGACGTGGGTTCCGGTGCTCCGTTTGTTTGTTGCCGCCCGACTCCGACCCATAATCCATTGGCTAATTGTAATGGTGATACAGTATTGAAGAGCTTTTGGCTTCTCTCACGGAATCTGTCGCCCCTACCAAATGGGATCTTCTCAGTCCCAGCCGCCCGGTGCCAGCTCTCTCGTCGTCTCTTCAGTTCAGTGCTACAAAAATCTCGCTTGAACCTGTATGGATAATACGCTCGCTTCTCCGTAGTATGTCACAAGAAGGGGAGGGTCGTTGTCACCTTGGTTGGTTCCTGCTAATAAATCGAAGAAGCCTCCGCCTCCGCCTCCGCCTTCGCGAGGTGGACGAAACAAAGCGATCTGCCTGTCTTACTCGATCGGACCTTGTTTCTTCTTCCGCTGAGTCAGCCATTAGGTTAGGCCAACCACGGTGATCAATTCAATGGCCTCCCTCGGAACAGAAGAGAATCCAGGTCTCTCTCGTGGTCCATGGCCTCCGACGGACCGGTCCGGCGGCGTCGTGCAGGAAAGCAGTTATCGCGGGGGGGCCCGAGCCCATCGTCCTCGTGAGCTGAGCCTTTTGTTACTAGTAGATCGTATGGGCCTTTATTAGTTGAGATGGGCTGGGCCTTCTCGAGCGTTGACGTCCCCAACTGAAACCTCGCCACGGCCCAAGGACTCCGCTCTCGCCGCTCCTCCTTATCGATCCGCCTCCCGCTGCCCACCGCAGCTGCATCCTTCACTCAACCGGAGAAACTGATCGAGATCCGGGCCGGGGGATGCATGCAAATGCAAATGCACGGTTCTCGTCCGTGTCCGTACAGAGCAGCTCTCCAGAGATTTGTTATTATCTCGGTTCTTAGTCTGGAACATACGATCCCTGAATTAATTGACGCTGGTTAGTTCAAGAGTTACTTAATTTGAAACGGGCGAGGGAGTAATATTCTCCAAACAGTTGGTCGATTTGTTCTTAGTAGGCATGCATTTAATTTAGGTTCGTCAATTCATGAGTACTCCTTTAATTAGCTTCAAAGCTTGAGAGGATTGAATAGTCTAATCATACTTATTTTGGCATGCTCTCCGTAATGAAAAGTTTGTCGCTTTGTATTTTAATACTATGTACCAAAAAATGACATTGAAGTGTGTGGTGTAACTTTTGAAAGTATTATCTCTATCTCAAAATATTTGTCACGCTCTAGTTCATTTATACTAGAGAGTGACAAGTATTTTGGAATGGAATGATTGTAATAGAATAGAAGGAAAGTGTATATTTTGAATGACAGTAGATAAGGAACACATTATATGCTTCAGTGTCATATAAAGGAATTCTATCCGCAATTAATAATATGAATTCTAAAGAGAATAATAGATTGAAAAAATACATCAAATCACGGATGGACACGTGAAGCGGCAGGACGGATGATCAGCAGCACGTCGGGTCAGTATTAGCTAGGCCGGCCGGCCGCGGGCGGTGGACGGGCACTGCTGCATCACATGCATATGCATGATGCCTGCATGCAACCTCGATCAGAAGTCAAAATCAAACCCAGAACAAGTGGATCGGAGGAGGAACACGCGGAACTATACCGATGACAAAATAGAGATTTCATTATAGTACGTGTACTTAATCTTTTCATCTCAAAATGTTTGTCACATGTTAATTCAAAAATAAACTAGAGAATGATAAATATTTTAAAATGGAAGGATTATGACGCAAGCCACACACTGGCCGGCCCGTCCGTGTCCGTACAAGCTAGAGAGTGAGCCGCTAGCTGGCAGCTGCTGCATGCAGAACGGAACAAGCACCAACGAACGACAGGCAAATCAAATCTTACTGGCCGGCCGGTATACGTCGTACACGGCGGCACGGGATCGACGATCGCCGATCACATGCACCGTGCACGTACGTACGTTACGTAGCCACCATGGGATGATGCATGCATGGTCCACACACCACACCTCCTTCAAACGCTCGTGATCCATTCTCAGGCCATACATGTTGCTCTGCTAGCTTACCCCTCCTCCTCCTCTCCTCCTCCTGCTGCTGCTGCAGTAATTAGTCTTCCACCCTCTATTGCATTGCAGCAGCTCTGACGAGAGTGAATCGGTTGACTCATTCGTGTCAGCTGCCTGTTGAGGGTTTGTGTACATCATCGAGACACAGAGAGATCGATCGATCGATCGATCGATGTGCCCATGTCATAAACAAGAACCAGCTGAACCTGAAGCAATTCATCAGACGGCGTCGTCAGCAGCAGCAGCAGCAGTTGTGTCCAGGATTCAAGCGCGGCATGCATGCTTCTGGTGCATGATCCAGCTTGCAAAATGCGTATGTATGGCCGGCCCGCCCACTAGTTATTGCATTGGCGAGATCATGGACCTTGCAGTTAGTTGCAGGCATGCAGCGCCATGTACATACGTACTCATGTTTCTTCCACGCCGGCTATATATACCTTTCAGTACTCGAGAAACAGTTCGACATTTTCAGTTCAGTAAAATCACATTAACTCTTCAGCAGTTGTATAGTTTATGTAGCACACATACTAATCACTGAAGTGAGCCACATTTGTCATCACAGCCACATTTTGGCTACTAATAACTTTGCTCTTATTTTTGTCATTTCAACTCAGAAAGAAAGCTTCTGGCGCACCTACTTTTTCCCTTTATCTAGCATTTCTATGCATGCTAATAAGGCATACACATCAGCTGTCAGCAGTCACACACTAGCTTGTCAGTCAAATTGATTTGCAGGCAGCGCAGGCAAAGACTTGCATCTATGGCAAAAGCAGGTAAAAATTAAAGTAGTGAGCTCAAATTTTTCACTTTTGAGACAGTAGTTGTACCACCAACCTGCAGAGTTTGTCGATCGATCCCTCTGGTCTGGTCTGGTGCATCTCGATCGATCAATCACACATTATATCGATCGGTCCCCTTCCTCTGCATGGATGGATGGCCACCTAGCTTGTCCATTTCAAATTGCTTCAACCATGTATTATTCATCTAGAGTCAGTGATGAAGACATGAAAAAAAAATCAAGAGAGTTTGATCTTATGTGCATGCGTGAACATGTACAAATCTTTGTGTAGCCAGTACGTTATACTAACATCTTTCACATGGAAGCTTCCGAAACTATATATCCATATATAATTTATTAAAAAAACTAACTCGATCTCATATATATGCGTGTCTTACACATTAGTAACTATTCAAAGCAGGAATTAAATCGGATGAAGCCAGATGAAGGGTGTACGATGTGTGAGGTATTTATGGTACAGATAAAACTACACAGTATATGTGCTGTCGTCAGATATAGAGTGACACAACATCTCAACTAATAATGATGACTGGGAATATTTCGTGGAGCTTATATGTACGTCAATCAGAAGATGCCGTGTGACGCTAGTGCAGTGTGTTGGCACATTGAGTTTGGGGACAACAAGTAATGAAAGTAGTTCCACCGTTCTAAAAAGTTTTGAATAATGGAATGACGATTAGGCCGGGTGTAACCACCTCACAGGGGTCATTACTCGTGCCCCCAGTGTGTAATATTAGCTCACCACTATGTGTTCTGAGGCCTAGCCTGACACTATGTAAAAAACTGCTTATCTTCAAGCACCAGTCCACTGGTTTTTCGAAAAAAAAAAATTAGGAGAACAGAGAGCTTGTATATACATTAATATTGTGCGGCATATTTAAATGGTGCTCCTCTCTTCTAAAGACTAAGTACAGGTATTCATTCGCACCATTATTGGTGTGAAGGGGAAATATTCGTTAAGAAACGCCTATAAAAATCTGAAGAGAAGGATAAGATCGGAACCAAATGAAGAACTTTAATAAGGCATAAGCGGTGTCGTAGCTACTCTTTAATCACTCCATTCAGATAAACCCTAACAAAATTTCTGAACTAGCTGCATGCGGTTTGCTCAAAGCCTCAAACTGAATTGATGAGCTCCCACCTGCAACAAAAGGGAACCTCCATAAAATCATGGTGTCCCTGAATAATCCTCTCTCCTTATCTTTTTATTTGACGTTTCAGACAAAGATTGAACTAAAAAAGAGCTAAGTTGTGCTGTCCTAACGTCAATTAAAAGAATCTAGAGGGAGTCTTATATTCTCCCCAACCAACAAAATGACCGCACAAAACCATAACTCACCTCACACCGCAAGGCATGAGAACAAAGAGTTTCATGCCAGTGGAAGTAGAGCTATTATATATACTGAGGAAATAAAATCAAAGAAAATACTAGGAACAACATTGGTGGTGACAATAATTGTTTTTGGATCCAACAAGCTCAGACACTCTACTAGCTCCTTGAAGGAGCCGTACGTCCAGATCTCTGCATACTTTTGTCATATGAAAACAACGTGCAGAGAGAGGGAATGAAGAAGAATTCACCTGAAAGCAACCAAGGGAAAAGGCAGTAATAATAATGACTCACTGGCACTCGATACCACTAGATTTTCTCAGTCCTCGAGTAGTGACGAGTGAGTGTCTGCTGATGCAGCATCATCAAGATTCTCATCATACATCTATACATGTGTGGCAACGAAAGGTAAATTAACCATCTCGTTCAAGATGCATGAGGTCGATGTGAATCTTGATGCTGCTGCACCTGCAAGCACCGACTGTGTTTTCTCTTCATGTATCTGCTGCAACCAGCATACCTAAGTTAACTGAGGATGGATGGGGATCGTTCGATCCACAAATGCATCTAGAACATGAACCCAATCAACAAGTGAAATAGGAAAGAAAAGCAATTCCGCATCCAAGTGGTTTGATCGATGGATAATAGAAACTTGGGATCAAAAAAAGAGAGAGGGAGCTGAGAGGGGGGGAGCGAGAGAGAGAGAGATAGCTTGAGGCATCAAGCTGATGATGAGGAGGTTGGAGGCGAGATAGGTACATATATAAGGCCCTCGCGCTTGATAGCTAGAACGAGCGCAGGGGGCTCGATCGATGATGAGATCGACAGCGAAAAAAAAAACCGAAACCCTAGGTAGCCACATGCATAGGCGACCGTAGTACTGGATCTTGTTGGCTGTAGCTCAGACTCCATCTCCATGATGAGGAGGTGAAGAGCTAATCTGATGGAGGAGAGAGAGAGAGTAATGATAAGGTTTAGGAGCAGTGAAAGGCCGGTGCGTCTCTCTCTACTCCATAACTAAACGAAAAAAAAGGAAAGGAAAAAGTAGAGAGGGAATATGAGCTAGCTGCCTGTTGGTAGCCTGGTAGTGGTCAAGGGCTGAGACCAAGCAAGCAAGAAGTCTCCGGCGCCCTAGCTGAGCTTTCGTTTCGCACGTCCTTCCACATGGATGATGGCCTCAATAATCACAGCATTTTCTAAACGCACCCACCATCTTAGCTTCGCCGCCGTAAACTATCCATCCACCGTCTCTTTTATCTCGTCATCCAACAACACGCGTGCACGTCAGCAAGCCACTACAGCACCGTCATTTTTCAGACGGGTGCAGGTGGCCAACGGGTGTCGGGCCGGCCCGGTCCGGGCTTGGGTCTTAAAAGACTTGACCTGGCACGGTTCAAAAAAAATCGGGCTGTGATGGGCCATCCCGCGGGCTGGAGGTCCAGGCCCGAGCACGATCCGAATTCATTTTAGGTGTGCTCGACCGTGTCGGACCAGGTCGGCCCGTGGTTCGTTTTAGTTAAAAATACACTAAAACAGCGGAAAAATCATTATTTGAGTCTAAGAAGTACGTGACGGACCGGACCCGTCATGTCGGGTCTAAACGGGGCGGGCTAGCAAGCCCGACAGACCGGATGTCAAGGCCCGGGCCCGGCCCGCACCGGGCTTCAGACCGGCCCGTACCCGATTTTTTGGTGACGTGCCGGATTCGGACCGTACTTTTTTTACGGGCTTTTGTGCTGGCCCATGTGACCAGGCCCATATGGCCACCTATAGACGAATGAGTGTGTATGGGAGCCACGAAAAAAGCAGGCAGGAAGCAGGGGCCGGCCTGTAGGAGACTGCCATGGCAGCTCAGTCCATGTTAAAGTTTATTATTAATGTTTATTAGGTCCACAACGGAATCAAATTTCTCACTGACATGATCCTCCATGGTCTAGTGTCTCTGATTTCATCTGACTACCGTTTTGAGAACTAAAAAGTCATATATTTAGTGATGAATAGAGTAACTTTAAACAAGTTATTACATCTATCTTTTAAGTCATATATTTAGTGATGAATAGAGTAACTTTAAACAAGTTATTACATCTATCTCAAAAGAAAAGAGAGCAACAGCCGTTGGTGGCTGCTGGCCTGAGCTGTTTGTTCGGTGGCGCTGTACTGGGTATTCTGCACCTGCTGCCATGCCCACCATCAATGGTCCCCCAACCGAACATGCATGCCTAGCCAAAGCCATGCCAAGCCACCAAAAATACCAATCCACTATATACATAATTAAGCAAAACTTATCAGTCAGCAGCTAATCCAATTATCAGTATTACTGTACTTATCAGTCAGTAAGAGTATTAACCTTGTAGGTCGTCGTTTACTCTCCCTCTCTTTCGCGGTAGTGGAATGGGCAGTGTCGTGAATCTCGAGGTGCACACGGCACAGGCGCTGTCAGACACGTCAAATATGTTTATCAATTAGACGGTTAACCAGCAATCCAGGAGGGTACTTGTTCATAATACCAGTCATTAGTGTCTGTGTGCGGGGGCGTGGTTACTGGTTTCATTTCATTTGCTTCTCTGTAGCGAGATGTCGACATCTCCACGGTCCACACACTCCTCAAGTCAACACATCTTCTTCTTTGCCATATAGATACTGTATACACTCATCTTATGTATTTTTTTCTAGATAATATACAATGGAATATGCATGCATATAATTAAATTAGTGACACCACTAGCTAGATTATCATGCATATGCATGTGCCAGCCAACTATAATACTAGTGTAGTTAGCTAGCCGCCGAGTTTGCTAATACACTTATCGTTCATTACCTCAGAAAATTGTTTTTGATGCAGGATACCACAAAAAAAAACGATTTTAGCCGTGAGACACTAAAAAATTATAGTTTTTATCTTTAGGACAGTACTAAAGCAAGAGAGGAAAGTTGCTATGACTTTTTTTTCTTCAATGCAAAAGATAAATGACATGAAATTTTGCACAAGATTCATAGCAATTTAGGCACAGCGCACCAGACCTTGACCTTCAACGCGTTGTCTACACCAACCAAACACACTCTAAATCGATATTCACTACAAATCTTTTTATTTATCATCGGTTATCTTTTCAAACTAACGACCAGTGAGAAATAAAAAGAGATCCGGAGGGAGTATCACGGTAACACGACAAATGGCAAGCATATTTGACTGACACGATGAAACTCCCTATGTTCCATTTTATTTGATGACTAATTAGTTCAAAATTGAACTAATCAAATAAAATGTAACGGAGGGAGTAAATACCATGCAAATAGTTGTATGTATCGTTGTTAGTTAATACCGTTGCATCGAATATGACCTGATTTCTTTGCGGGGTGGGTGGATTGCGTGACTTCAATTATTTCATTACTTTAATGAACCGATGAAAAAATGATTCAGGTAGAGGCATCTAATCTGCCCCCCCCCCCCCCCTAGAATGATAGAATGATTCCTTGTCTCGATCTGAGCAGGGAGCTTTGAAAAAGTTGAACATTTCTAATAAATTTGAAGGAATGGAGGTTGTCACGCAAAAAGAAATACATTGTTAAAATAATTTGAATTCTACTAAATGGCATATATTCTTATTTACAACTTACTACTAGTCAATTGGGTGTGGCTGGACACGCATAGACAAAGGGTAAATGAGATTATGTACTGGCTCAGTCTAGGTTTTAGCTAGCTCAAGCAAAAAAGCAAGCAAGATCCTCCTAGGCAAAAGATACCTTGTGGTTCCATATAAGAGTAGCAACAGTAAAGCTGCTCCCTTTATCCCTAAATAAATGACTTTTTTAACTAGAAAACATCATTTATTTAGGGATAGGTGGAGTATTAAAATGAAAAGCACGGGTTTAGTTGCGCCAAAAGCAACAATTAGCTACTAAGACAAGGAGTAGCTTAATTGACTGGTTGGTAGGAGAGAAGGAAAAACCTCAAAAGTTGCAAACCCTAATCAATGACCCTGGATTCTAGTATGGAGTTTAGCCCTAAAGAAATCATGCATCGATCATGACGCCCACCCACTAGCTAGAAGGGTCATGTTGTGCTTTGTTTAACGCAAGGAAACAAAGGCTAGTACGAGGAGGAAGGGAAGGAGAAAAAAGGCTCACCACTCCCTGCCGTTGCGTGGTGATGAGTACAGATGCTTCACTCCTCTCCAGCTATCCTCTCTAGCTACCCACAAAGAGTAAAAACTAGGAGAGCGTTTCCTCATAGGACTGTGCCTACATGTGGGACAACAAAATCTCATCATAGGGAGTGGCTATTTTTCCCTCTCTGAAGGATTCGAATGGCGCCTAATAGGAAATTTTTAGTTTCTTGAAACATGAAAAGGTACTAAAATTTATGAAGCCAACTGCACAAGATATTGACAATGATATTAAGTTCAAGAGAGGTGCCGACATAAGTATTAGGTAATAATGACAATCCACGAGATGACCTACATCTACACCGGTCGGTTGGTGTGAATTGGAACTTTTGAATTCAGTCATACAACATATTATTAGCCGAAAAAGAGTCCAACACATCACTCGTCGCCATAAAGGTTAATCTGAGGTGGAAGAGAAAAATATGTCTTTATATTAGGGTTCATTCGTACATATGTTAGGTGACTTCTCGTTTTTTAGTCATGGAGAATAGACCGGCTATTACTAGGACATTGTAGCTGATCACATAAGGTTGTTTATTGAGAGGGCGATCAATGGCGAATCTGAGAGATGACCTGTAGCTACACCAATCAACTGGTGTGAATTGGAACTTTTGGATCCGATCAAATACAACGTATTAGCCGACAAGAGCACAATGTATGACTCGTCGCTAAAAAGGACAATATTAGCTGGCGGAGAAAATATGTCTTACTATCGGGGTTCATTCGTACATGTATTACATTTCTTTTATTTCTTTAGTCATGGCATATATTGTAGCGGACTGCAGAAGGCTGCTATTTGAGAGGGCGATTGATGGCGAATCTGAAAGATGACTTGTAGCTACACCAATCAACTGTTGCGAATCGGAACTTTTTGGATCCGATTAAATACAACGTATTAGCCGACAAGAGCATGATGCATGACTCATCGCTAAAAGGGACGGTATTAGCTGGAAGAGAAAATATGTCTTACTACTGGGGTTCATTCGTACATGTGTTAGGTTTCTTTTATTTTCTTTAGTCATTTATCGAGAGTGCGATCGATGTCGTTTCTGAGAGATGACCATGTTACAGCTAGCGATAACCGACTATATACAGAGGGCTAATAAATATCAAACGTTGATCGAGATGGTTTATAAAAGGCTACATTATTGGATACCGTGAGCGCAAAACCATTTTTGGCTTGAGGAGGTGAGAAACAAGGAAGAAAACCATTAGGAATTGAATGACGAGACATTGGGACGCCGGGCCCAGGTGCCTGTGATGTGGGCGACAACCTAGTACCGTTCCCATCCAGCCAAATGCAGTTTGGCCCAAACTTTCACGAGTCACACCACACCATTCATATTCATGTTCGCTGCCGTGAAAAGAACAACAATAAGTCTGATTTCTATGACCAATCATCTCCCCAAGTAGTACGTACTTGACCAATCAAACCATTTATTTCTTCTGGTCATGAAAAGAACAACAACAAGTCTGATTTCTGTGACCACCTCTCTCTCTCTCTCTCGTACTGGCCCCTTGCTTGTGTGTTCTGACTCATATGTCCACTTTACATCTCATGTCATACTTGATCGACATGGTACCCATGGATAGACTTTTATTTTAGATGGAGTTTAACTGGAACCCTAACCGCATTTGCATGCAACAAAAAGGTTTATTTTCTCATATATCAAAGAACTACACTTTTCGTTCCAAAAAGTTTCACATTTTAATTCATTTTTAGCTACGGAGTGAGTATCCACCATCGTCAGCTCACTATGTTTCCAAATGCATGGAATTTAACTGGACCTTTTATGATGCTATGCATGATGATGAATCATCTTTTACGTTCCTACCCAACATCGAAAGCTCACACACATTGTGTTGGATATGGAGAAGAAAATTTATGCACAGCCTTTTCCTTACTTGTGTGGGATATGGAGAAGAAATTCCTTCATTTTTGAACTAACCGGTGACAATTATTTCGAAACGGAGGGAGTATATAAACAAAAGAGACATACTATTAAAAAATAGAGTGTGCAGCAAGCAGTATAACGAAGATGCCGAGGGGTTGGGTCTGTGATCTGAATGTGTGATGGACACATATGATGGACGGTGGCGCGTACAGTTGTGTCCCCTGCATCTCTTGTACTGGTAGTACCTTGGTGTGGGTAGCCTGCAGCCCACCATGTTCATGCATCTCTCAATTTTTTTTGGCGGCAGCATGATAGATGAAAAAGGTAGTACCAAAGACATGTTTGTCAGATTATGGTGCATAGATCTGGCCCTTGATTTAGTGTGCACCATGGAAAAACACTGCTCACCTATGTACGTTCAGCTACTGATTACTCCCTCCGTTTCATTTTAATTGTCATTAGGATAATCTTCATTAGTTTATTTCTAGTTCATTTGGTTGTCTGAAACGACAATTATTTCAGAACGGAGGGATAAAAAATTATCGTTTTGTAGTTTAAAAATAAATTACAAAATAACAAAATTTCGAGAACGAACGGCCGGGTGCTTTGGTGATCATTCCCATACCACGTACGTCCATCATTGGAGATATGCTCTAATGCACATTATGCTTGCACTCCCGATGCTAACTACTCCATCTGTTTTAAAATAAATAACGCTGATTAGTTCAAACATCATTAATTTAAAATAGAGGGAATAATACTCTTAATGAAAATGTGCCTTGGAAGAAGATGGTACTAGCTAGTAATGAGTACGACAAGTTAGCTTGCACTCGCTCTAGCATCAAGACAGCTTTTACGCTTTCCCATACACGTTAGCAGAATACAATTGTTCCTGTTTACTGCATGTTTTAAATTATCGTTGCTTTACTCAATAGGTATTGCCGACGTGCCCACAGACATAAAAAGCACACAGAAAAGGGGGAAAATATGCCTCTTTCATAGAACGTTCGATGGGCCAAATAAAAATAAACAGCCCGTAACAGTCATATGGCCCGCAGACATAAGCAGCGCAATTGCAGCCCAGGCCCATCAAACGTTCTAAGAAAAGAAAGAGGCCTCGCAAAAGCGGAGAAGCGAAGGGGAGGGAGGCCCGTACGTGAAAGCGAACGGCGAACGCACCACCGGCGGCCTCGCCGGCGACATGGCGCGGAGGAGGGGCGTCGCCGCGGCGGCGGTCTCGCCGGCCGTGGTCGGAGCGATCTCCACGATGGCTCTCGTCTACTACTCCACGCTGTTCGTCTTCCTGGACCACTGGCTCGTCCTCGGCACCACGGCCGGGGCCGCCCACGCCGCCGCCGTCTCCCTCGCCGTCGCCGCATGCTTCCTCGCCTTCTTCTACGCCGCGGCCGCGGACCCGGGCGCCGTACCGACCACCTTCGCTCCCGATGCCGAGGCAGCGCAGGGACAGGTCGTGGAACTGAGATCTCTCTCGTATTTCCCTTTTGTGCTCGTTGCTTCAGTTTGTTGGATTTTTAGGCCATTTTCTTCTTCTTCTTGTCGGGCTTCAGAAGGCTATTCCATGCACCTGTAACGTAAATTGACGTCAGAATTGGAACTCGCACCCGACTTTATTAGCTGGAAACCCATCTTATTTCATTACTCAGCTTTCACTCACCTTGAAAGCTTGAAACTCGCGCAATAAACCAAATCACCTTGAACTCCATGGGCTCCTTGTTTGCATATATACTAACTTTTACTCCCTCCATCCCAAATTACTTGCCACTCTCCAGTTTATTTTTGAACTAAAGAGTGACAACTAATTTGGGATGGAAGGAGTATTTATTTATTTCCTGTTATGCCACTCTGCACAATTATCAACTGTCTGGATACAGCAACAGACAGCTGCTACTGCTAGTTCCCAGATGTTGGTAGAGAACGCTGACAGTATTTGGTTCCAGCAGGGGTTGAAATCAAGGTATTGTGACAAGTGTTGTATGTTCAAGCCTCCTCGATCCCACCACTGTAAGGTCTGCAAAAGGTGTGTTCTGAAAATGGTACGTGCGATTATCTTTCCTGGCAGCGATGCTATTTTTTTTGCCATACGAACCTTCCTACTAAGGTTATCAATGGCAGGATCATCACTGTGTCTGGATCAACAACTGCGTGGGATATGCAAACTACAAAACCTTCATCATCTGCGTCCTAAATGCTACTATTGGTTCTCTTTATTCATTTGTAAGTGATCACGCTTCACCCAAATTGGCATACCTTGCTTGAGTGGACATTTTCACAATCATGTCAAGGTATTTTGTAGGTGATATTTCTATGCGATCTCCTTCTGACAGAGCATGAGTTTGATATTGTTTATGTGAAGATGGTCTATGTAAGTGCCCTGACAGTATCAGCTGTTGGTTTGTGGTGCTACTATGCCTTGACAACACTGTGTTGTTTTCTTTTCCACTTTACACTGAAATTCACTGTCATATGCTCTGCTTGGTTAATTGCCAGTACGATGGCTTGGTGCTGATTTTATCACGGAGCTCAACAACTCCCATACTGCATGATATGTAGATAGTTAGCGAGTAATGCACTGGAGGTTTTGCTTCCCCATGTTCTTATATTTTAACTTACAAATACCTGAGGGAATCGATCTTGAAAATATATTAATTTGCACTCGTATATCATAACAAAATGGGCCTGTTCGTTGTGAATGTCTTCTGAACTGTCAATTGTCATGGATCTCAACTCAGTTGAGATTGACTATGAGTATTAGGTGCAGAAACAAAAAAGGGCTCTGGTAACTTGTTTTTGTTGTATGATAGATGCAGAACAGTCAAAACTTGCAGAAGAGTCTTTTAGGTTCGTAGCACTTATGCTATAATGGTAAAGCCAGTGTTCTCCACTGGTGTGATTTTGTGCCACAGCTGTAACATTGCAGACTAACATACCCTTCAGTTATTCTCTATTTAATTTTTCGGTTGCTTCATTTGTCTATTTGCTTTTTTATTTAGAACCAGGTTACGATGTAATTTAAAAGCGTATCATGAAAATGCAGATCCTGGCTGGTGTCCTGTTATTCTTCTTAAGCTTGACAATGGGTTCTCTATTATGCTGGCACATCTATCTCTTGTGTCACAACATGACAACCATAGAGGTGAGCTCTTATTCGGATTCCATACTTCCATCCACTATATACTTTTTGTGGCCCGCTAATTGTTTCTGCTCTTTTACATCAGTATCGAGAAGCGGTGCGAGCAAAGTGGCTTGCAAAGAAGAGTGGCCAGAAGTATCGCCACCAGTTTGACCTTGGCACGCGGAAGAACATTCAAATGGTATTACCTCTCACAACATCTGAATCTTTCCTTGAAATTCAACATCAGAATTTCAGTTTTGGGCCTTCAACTCTGGTGCTGAAGAATTGGATCAGTTCACACAGCAGAGAATTGTTCAATTTTATTCCCATTCCTGTTCGGTACCCCATTTGTGGCTGATCATGGGATCCATCTATTACAGGTCATGGGTCCAAACGTTCTTTGCTGGCTTTGCCCAACTGCGACCGGGCATCTTAAGGACGGCACCGAGTTCCAAATCACAAACAACTGATAGTCACCATACCATGTACATTTGGGAAGCTTATTTGGCAATCAAGCTGTTGATGTTCGCTTGGCTTTTTTGACAGACATCAAGCACAGCCATAGCAATCTTCACATACAGCCTGTGTAGCTTTCTTCACGCCATCTTTCCAAATCTCCATGTATTTTGTTCAATTTGTGTGTATGTGTAGACTGATTTGAGCTTGGGAAGTGAAACTAGAATATGTGTTTGCAGTCAATATGAGATGGAAAATGGCAGAGAGAGACATCAATATCTTATTTTTTTTGTACTACTTGCCCCACCTGAGACACAACTGCTACTGGTTCATACTATACTCAGCTAGCAAACAACTACAGGTCAAAACGAAACAAGACGGGAAACGCTCCCCTCTCCCACGTCTACTACGCCCGGCAATGGCCGCCACCCCCGCTTACGCTGCCGCTGCCGCTGCCGCTGTCGTTGCCGGTGAAACGGCGGCGGCGCTATCCCGCGATGGCCTTCGTGGAACGCGACCTTCCACATGTTGTTTAGCCTTTCTCGCCAAATCGCCCGCCCTGTGGGCGATCTCGCTTTCTGCGGGTCGTCGCCACGCGGCTCCGGCGGCAGCCGCCTCCGAGGAGAGGGTAGCGGAACAGGAGGGACCGGCGTGGGTGGAGCTGGAGCCCATCTCCAGCGAGCAGCAGCTGGACCGGGCCCTCGCGGAGGCGCAGCAGCTCGACCTCCCCGTCGTCCTGCTCTGGTAACCCTCCTGAAATTTCAGATTAAGATTGATTAGTGACGGAAGTAATCTTGGGTGAAGCGATCGTTATACGTGCACCATGTACGATTCTTGTCCCTGAACGAAATGGCCATTACTGAACTAGCAATGCTAATTTCTTGGGTTAGGTGGTGATTGTTTGAGTACAAATTTACTACACCAGATTGGATGAAATAGGGATTATTACCCGCTTGTATTGCAAGGCACTTGATAGTACGGTTTGTTTTTGTTCGTCTGGTTCGAATTTGGATGAGTGATCTTCTAGACTCGGATGTTGTGCATAAGTCTTCTAGACTTCTTTCGGCTAGATACTTAATAAATAGTTAAAATGCCATTTGCATCAGTAGAGGATGGTGAGACATCAAACTGAAACACTTCAGTGCACATTCCTGAGCCCAGCAGAGGACCTGAAAACAATAAGTAATGGCAGAACATCAGCAAACAGGGGAGTGACAAAGTCCGGATTAAGCACATTTAATCACAGGTTTGATTGGATTCCAACTGCATGAAAGAAACCAGGATAGCATATAACACAATAGTTCTGCCATATTTGTCCATATACTACTTATTTACCTTTCTTCCTCTTCTTGGTATGTTATTCTTGTTCCTCTGCTAACATTAGGACTGTGATTGATCCCTGAGCAGAGAACTCAAATGTTGAGGCAAAGGACATTTTCGTGTTGCGCCGTATGATTTGATATATGCTGAACTGTTCAGGAATCTGTATATTGTTTACATCTATTAACTTTACTGTATAAACGATGGTGTCAGTTTTCATAATATTTCTTATTTAACTAGATACATATATGTTTTCAAGGAAGGCTTTGACTGTACTTTCTTGAAGTAAAACTTTGCTCCTTATAATTTAAACATCAATTCGAATGGCAAGTTTTATACGCAGTAAATGGTAGATCATATGATAAAGATATTGTCGGTGTCAAACTGTTTGTCAAGTAGTTTCTGTAGTAGTGAATGTCAAAAATCTTGCCCCAGCAGTATCATCTTTGAGCTTGTCCCAGAATTCATACTAGTCATTGTTATATGCAGGATGGCGAGTTGGTGCAGAAAATGTATATATCTGAAGCCTAAGCTCGAGAAGTTGGCAGCGGAATACCATCCAAGGTTAGAGAATTTTTCCCAGTTTAACAAAGGTACCAGATCATTTGAATTGTTGACGAATTTACGATCACCATCAGAACTTGTCGTGCAGAATCCGGTTCTACTCTGTCGATGTCAATGCTGTCCCACAAAAGCTTGTTAACCGTGCTGGAGTAACAGTAAGTCTTCCCATAAACTATATGATGAATATAGCTGAAACTTCTTTACGGTCGATTACTATGTTTCTTATTGTACAACATGAAAGGTAGTTTAGTTCCTTTTTTTTTCCATTTTAGCTTATAGAATTTCTTTCTTGTCCTTTCCGTGTTATGATTGAAAATTAGCTCTGGAAACTTTGTTGTCAGTTGTCGGCTATCTGCAACTTGCATGAAATAAAATTTGTAGCCTTATCCTTTAGCATTGGTAATAGAGTACCATATCTAATACCCTCCAATGATGCATTAGGCCTCATTATTAGCTGGTCATCTGCAGGAAGTACATATCTATACACATGACAAAGTGGACCCTTAGTATATTTATTAAATCAACACACACGCTAATGCCTTCTTTTGTCCACCTTGTGCGATCCTTTACTGGGAGCTCAAGCAGAAGATGCCTTGTATACAGGTACAACTTAGGCTTCGTTTTCATCACATCATGCTATTTTTGTCCTGCTGTTTGTCCTGACTCCTGAGGACGGTATTTTGTCCTGTGCAGCTATGGAGTGACTCCCAGAAACAGGCCGAGGTGATCGGTGGACACAAATCCTGGCTGGTAATTGATGACGTCCGGAGGATGATCGAGCGAGAGGAATGATCCATCATGTCTTAATTTTCGAGCAAATATAGTGAGAGCAAATGAAGATAACTCGACGTTGACACTTGCTGATAGCTAGATTGAGACGTACGCCAGTCATAGTGTTTGACGTATTAATATCATCGGTCAGAGGCGACTTAAATCATGTGCTCCCTACGTTCCAAAATATTTGTCACTGGTTAGTTTATTTTTTAACTAACTAGCGACAGTTATTTGGAAACAGAGGAGTATTCATGGTGTACGAACACACTTGTTGGGACCTCTGCCCCTGGTGGTGGATTTAGAAGAATCATGCAGGAGCTTGTATAATTATGTTTTTCGATAACAAACAATATCCACAATGTATGGGAGAGTTTACTATGAAATCAAGCATCGTGTTTTCTCCGTGGCCCCTCCACGCAGGATCGTAGTGGACCCACTGTCAGCCACAACGAATCTGACGTGTAACGTAATGTACGGCGACGTCAGATCTCAACTGCCTTTCATGACTTGAGGAAGGTATCCGAGATTCTCTCCGATCGGACGGTCACCTCATCTCAAGGGCTGGAACTGGAAGTGGAGTGGAAGGGGAAGGCCAGGGCGCCAGGCGTCGCTTTCTGCTCCCCATACCTTTCCCGTTCGTCCTTGCGCCGCAACCAAGCAGTCGCTTCCAGAAATTCCCCAACCCCCAAACCCTAAATAAATCCTCAGTCCACACCACAATCCATCTGCCACCGTCTTCTTTCCTCGAGGCGTTAAGCGGTGCTTCGGATGGGAAGGCGGCCGGCGCTTTCGATTCCTTAGTGTTTCCGTTCTAAAGGTGAGTTCTCGATCGATTTTCTGTCTCTCTTTTGTGTTTTTAGATTGGATACGCAATCTCTTTTAGCTTCGGTAAGGAGTGTTTTTGATCGTTTCATCCCGTGGATTAGGATAAAAAAAGTTTTTTTACGGATTCGTCAGGAAGTTTTGGTTTCTAGTGCCTTGCACTGTTTCTTTCATCATTTTCAAGTACTGTAACTTGATACTGCAGCTGCTTATAGTTAGTCCCTTTAAAGGTGTTATAGTTTTTGATACAATGAAATCGTCTCCTTATTCTTCGAGCTCTTAAAGTCGCATCCGATCCTTCTTTCAAATGTTTTTTTTTTCCTTTGGCAAAACTTCAGATTACTTCTCAATTACAAGCCTTGGGCACAATAGTAGTGATCATTCTTTGTTTGCTGGTTCACTAGGCTTCTCGCAAAAGTAAGCAGATTGTGGCCATGGCTCCGTCTCCAGCAGCTGTGGCTGGCCCTACCTTCGAGGACCTTGAGCGTGACTTACAGGCTGTCTTGATGGACCAGAACCACATTTCCTCAGCTGATGAACTCAGCATGTTCCGCAGCGGCAGCGCTCCCCCCACTGTCGAGGGCTCTCGCACTGCCATCGGATCGCTCTTCTCTGGTCCACCAGCTCATGTCAACAACCACGGTAGTGAAAGCATCAGGCGCACTGGTATTGACATGCTCATGGAGGAGGAGATACGATCACACCCTGCATACCTGTCTTACTACTATTCCAATGAGCACCTCAACCCCAGGCTTCCCCCACCAATGGTATCGAAGGAGGACTGGCGTGCAGCGCAGCGGTTCCAGGCTATGTCTGGAGGTACTGGTGATAGAAGGAGGCGGCCATCAGAGGTTGGGAGTGGAAACTCACTGTTCTCGGTACAGCCAGGGGCACAGAACAGTGGTGGAGAGACGGTGTTGCTGGATGATAGAATGGGCAGAGGTGAAAGTTATGGGCCTGCGCGACAGAAGTCATCTGAGTGGCCCCGCAGGGGAACTGATGGACTTATTGGATTGTCAGATGTCAGTGGCATCAGGAATCGGCACAAGAGCTTTGCTGATGCATTACAGGTTTGGAAATTCTTTCACCATTGGTTTTCATTTCCTTTTGTTACTATATTTACATATTCAATAATCAATAGAAGCTTACACTCTTGATGGATGAGTATAGATTACCTTGTGGTACTCATTGACTATGTAGCTAAAGCCACTTCTGTGTTGATCAGTTTGGTTGGCATGCATATATGAAATTGATGAGTGGTTAATCAAAATGCCTTGGAATCTTACTTGTAGTAATAACATAAACTCACAAAACACCTTTGGACCTGATGGATGGAAGTGTATGTTCCCCTCTGAATTTGATGGATAGAAGGGTCCCTTTTTTCTTTTAATTATAATGTTAAACTGCTTGCTCAGACGCTAACGGGCATTTTGTACTGTGTTTCCTTGCTATTTTTTCCTCATCTGGAATGGCTTCAATGGCAGGAAAATATTAGCTGTCCAGCTGCTTCCGCTGATCATCTTTCTCGTTCGATTAACCGCATTGCTCCTGAGATCCCAAATCCAATTCGATCTTCTGATTCATTAAGAGGGCAGCTGCAGAGCAGATCAGAATCTATAAATGGCCTGAGATCTGGATCCGGTTCACCCAGTCTTGTAAGAGTCCAGAGTCTTGGTTCCTCGATGTCTCATAACTTTGCTTCTGCAGTAGGCTCCTCTATCTCAAGAAGCACTACCCCTGACCCCCAGTTGATTCGGAGGACTCCAAGCCCTTGCCTTCCTCCAGTTGGAGTTCGGATGGGAAATTCTGATAAAAGGGTTGACGTGGCATCTGTTTCTTCACTTGATCATGATGGTGCTGATATTGCTGCAACTCTGTCGAACTTAACCCTGTCTGAAAATAATATGTTGAATGTGGAAACTGATGTGCGAAATCATATTTACCAGAACTTTGGTGAGCAGACAGATGTGTTGTTCAATTTGCCGAAGGAACATAGGCAATTTTCACAACAAACTCAAAATGTTGATGAAGGCTTGCTAAATACCCCTGAATATTCAGTTTTTCCTAATGGGAGAAGTAACTTAAATAATTTGCATAATAGTAAGCTGGCCTCTCCCAGCAATACCAAGTTCCCAATGCAATCACCACACAGTAGTGCCCATAAGAAAGGATCTTTGATGAGTTCATCTGGACCAGTTCCTCACTACCAGAACATGAATGGTGACAGCTCCAGCCATGATATATCTGGGCTACATACAAAGACACATGCAGGCAGTTTTGCTTCATCCAAGCTGAACAATCAGTTGAATTCTGGTACCCCCTTGACTCATTTATCTCTCTCTCTCTCCCTCTCTCTCTAAATCATTTGCTCACCTTTTGAAATGTGTTTACATGTCCAGATGGTGAATATGCCAGCCTTATTTCAAATCAAGGGGGATCCAGTTTTCAGGGCCAATCGACAGAGATGATGTATGCACAATACTTGCAATCAAACCCTGATTCACCCCTGGGTGCAACTGGAAGCATGAGTCCTTTCCACAGGAGGAGCTTTGCTGGTTCTGGACATCTGGACATTCCTGGATACCAAAAGGCATATCTTGGATCTTTAATTGCCCAGCAAAAGCAGTATGGGATGCCATACATTGGAAAGCCTGGTGCTCTTAATCCAAATATATATTGCAATGATCCTGCATTTGGCATGGGAATGACATATCTAACAAGTCCAACATCCAGTCCTTTTATCTCACCCCCTCAAGGCCATGTCAGGCAGGGGGAGCGGCTAACTCGAGTTCCATCCCTGGCGCGGAGCACTGCTGGAGGATCCATGGGATCTTGGAATGCAGAGAATGGTTTGATGGATAATGGTTATGGGTCGTCTCTGCTGGAAGAATTCAAAACCAATAAAAGCAGATCTTTTGAGCTGTTAGACATTGTAGGTCATGTGGTAGAGTTCAGGTAAATATTCCTTGGAATCTCCAATGGTCAATTTGTTTTGTTCAGATATGAAATTAATATGGTTCTTTCACCAGTTCGGATCAGTATGGGAGTCGTTTCATACAGCAGAAACTAGAAACTGCTTCTATTGAAAAGAAGGACATGATTTTTCCAGAGATCCTTCCCCAGGCACGAACGTTGATGACTGATGTTTTTGGGAACTATGTAATACAGAAGGTGAGGAACTCTTCCACAAAAAGAAAGATTTGCTTTTTAGTAATTTATTAAATTATCAAAACTGTTTTTAGTTATTTATTAACAATGACTTGAACTTGGCAGTTTTTTGAATATGGGACTGGGACACAAAAGAAGCAACTGGCGAACCTTCTGAAGGGTCATGTATTACAGCTAAGTCTTCAGATGTATGGCTGTCGGGTAATTCAGAAGGTCGGTATACATTACGGTACCAGTTATGTAGTTATCAACAACTTACATCTCTGGAGGTTTATAAGCATACTGTTTTAACTATAGGCTTTGGAAGCGGTTGATGTGGTACAACAAACACAAATGGCATCGGAGCTTGATGGATCTATCATGAAATGTGTTCGTGATCAGAATGGGAACCACGTAATCCAGAAATGCATAGAATGCATCCCTCAAGAGAGGATACACTTTATCATTTCAGCTTTTTATGGACACATAGTGGAACTTTCCATGCATCCTTATGGCTGTCGTGTTATTCAGGTGCTAATATATCGACCTTTCTCGAGTTATACTGTCTTTCTTACAGATTTTTGCTGAGCATATTACCTGTTTTTGGATACCAACAGAGGGTCTTGGAGCACTGCGACAATGAAAACACACAGAATGTCATGATGGAAGAGATCATGAAGTCTGTGGTTACTTTAACAGAGGACCAGTATGGCAATTATGTAATCCAGGTAACTGTATTGATTTCCTAGTATTTTTTTTCTGATTTAACTGAGTTAAAATCGAGGCTATTTGATGATGCCATATTCTGGATCTGTCTCTTATCAATCTAGTTAGCATTTGCTTCCTCTTGTGCCTATAAGCTTATAGATCTCAGATCTCACTGAAAATGGTCTTAGTTTTTGCAACTTCTCTATTTCACTAAAAAAAAAACTGTTGTCCGTACCTCCGCTTTGCTGCCATGTACCAAGTTTTATTGCTTGGGGTTGAGGCATTGTTCTATTATTTGTTGTGATGTGCCGTGTAGCTCGCTAATGATCTCCACTTAATGTCTTCTTTTCATTCCATTTACGCAACGAGCTTCCAATGATCTTGTTTCTTATTTTTCAGCACGTTTTGCAACATGGGAAACCAGAAGAGCGTTCTTCTATAATTACACAACTAGCAGGACAGATAGTGAAGATGAGCTTGCAGAAATTTGCTTCCAATGTTGTTGAGAAGTGTCTCACTTTTGGTACTCCCGAGGAACGTCAGATCTTAATCAATGAAATGCTGGGCACAAATGATGAGAATGGGCCTTTACAGGTTTGCTTTCAACCAAGCTTGGTAGTTCATTGTCGCAGAACATGTTCTATCATAAGAAAGATAGAAAGAAGAATGTCATTTAGTTTCTACTGTTAACAGTGGTGTGATTTGGCTTCTGAATTATGGTAACATATTACTAACGAAAGATATCAGTTATTTTTTTTCTTTTGAGTTACTCTAGTTAATTGCTATACCATAGGATGTTTCTACAGGGTTGAAATTTCATGCATTCGCACCATGCACTTCTAATGTGGACTTGTTCTCCAGGTAATGATGAAAGACCAGTTTGGAAACTATGTAGTTCAGAAGGTTCTGGAGACCTGTGATGACCAGAACCGTGAATTGATTCTTTCCCGCATCAAGGTCCACTTGAATGCACTGAAAAAATACACCTACGGGAAGCATATCGTTGCGCGTGTAGAGAAGCTTATTACCGCAGGAGGTACTGTAAATCTCAAGACAAAGCTGTTACGAGTAACTTACTGCTGATTTTTCTCGTTTTATCTTTCCTGGACACTGACGTTTTTGCTTTTTGATATTCAGAACGGCGTAGTGGACCCTCGTCGTCCTCCTGAGATTGCCATGGTTAGTTGACCGAATAACACCTGTACAGACAGACAGATAGCGAGGCTAGAGTCATGTTCAGTACATCCGGAGAAGTAAAGGCTTGCAAGGCCTCTGATGTAAATAAAGGAGAGCCATGGAAATAAATAAAAAAATGACAGATTTCTATTGCCTTAACTGTACATTTGTTTGGATTTCCCCTCACTAAGCAGGATACAAGAAAAGGCAGAGTATGGAAGCAATTAGCAGAAGGTTTTAGGATAGATGATGGGGAGCAAGGACACATGTAGATCCTTTTGCCTTGGGTTTCATCAGTGTATAAGGTTCATGGTGATGTTTAATCTCTGTAAAGGCTTTCTATTTTACTGACATTGTGCAGAAAGAAATCAACTGCATAACTTGAGTGTCAAATGCTATAATGCAGCTGTTGACATATCAATCCCGAATTGCTCCTCTCAACATTCGTTTCAAAATGTTTCGAAAAACTTGTCATTTTATAGTTTATAAATAAACTACAAAGCGACAAATTTTACGGGACGGAGGGAGTAGTCAGTTTACCTTTTCTCAACGATACATAGAGGCGTTTTGGGTTATCTTGAAGTAGGTTCTTTTTTTTTTTCTTTCAGAAATACAGAGCAGATTGCCCAGCGTATTATTCCAAGGATGCGTGTACATGGCTGCCATGTCCGGCGTAATCGCTTTACAGCCAAGGAGATTTAATTCTGGATGAATACACTTTACAAGCCACTAGTCCACCCTTGACAGCTGCAAGCACCACAACAGCAGGTACCTAATAGACTACACTGACGCCTGTAAAAGTTCAAGGCATCGCCGGAGAGCGTAGCCTGTCCGCCGGCGTCGTTATGTGGCGGCTACTTTCTTGGACATCTTGATGAACAAGTCCAGGCTGTGGTGGTACCGGCTGCCCATGGAGCCACCTTTACCCATTCCAGTTCCAGGTGTGCTCTCCGGGGCTGGTGAGTCCTCGGTGGTACTTCTCATCATCTGCTCGTCGTCCGACCAGTCACCGTTTTCCATGACATCCCGCATGGCCAGGTCATCGTATTCCTCATCTGACTTGGTCGAGAGCTCGTCAACCGAGCCTGCATCCATCTGCAAGCATTATTGGTTGAAGCAAAAGAACATTCAGCTCTTCTTCGACTTCGGATGGTCCAGTAGGGTGAAATGAAACAACAACTAGGAACCAAATTAAACCGTTGGCACAGAAGAGAATTTTCAATACCTCATGCATGTCTCTTTCTTCGTCGGTTAGGTCTTCATCGCTTTCAGCATCTTGTGGGTCCTCAGCTTCTTCTTCTTCCTCACTACCATACACGGAATACTCCATAAGCTGAAAAGGTGAAAAAAAAAACAGTTGTTAGGTCGCACCTATTGCATTGTACATCAGGTAAACGCAATATGGATTCACAATCGCATTAGATGCCAACAGTCTAAAGCTCTAATACATAATGCTGAGCATAGCAATGCCAAGCACTCCAGCATCTGCAGTAGATGCTGCAAGAATTCAAATACGCAACATGAACATGCTACTCGAATCATAATTCTGGTATCAAGACGCACCTCCTTAGAAGTAGAATCTGACATCTTTGGTGAACTGCAGGATGATGAAACATTTCTACCACCATTCTCCACGTTATCGGCTCTAAGGTCTTCAACACTTCCAGCACGGCTGGTTCCACCCATATCATTCATCCAGGCACTGATCCCAAAAGAGCCAAACTGCAGATTGACTGCCTCAGCCTTTTCGCTGTTTGTAGTATGACTGAGATTGCTGTTGCTATCACTTGTACCTATGTGCCAAGCTTTAGTGACTGAACCATCAGTATTAAGGAGAGCCATCAGATTCCTTGACGAACCCTTCCTTTGGATCAACTGAAACATGCCCTTAGAACCTAAGGTGTTGGCTGCACGCTGGTTCCTGTATTCCTCATCAACGACGGCAACAGTGTTTGTGTTGGGGTCATACAACTTCTCCCCAGCTTCCCGCCTGCGAAGACAGCTGAAAACTGTGGCGTGTATAGCCGCCACACTCTGGTCAACGCTAGTGTTATTAATCTTCGGCACCAGATGCTTGTCAGCACGGTTGCAAAGGTATTCCTGGATCGCTCGGATATTCCGGATGTATTTAATATATCTATTTTTTGCTGGGTCGAGTGTCATGTATTTTGCGCGTACAGCAAACCGCTCCATGTGTTTCTCCTCATTTGTAATGTATACCATAAACGGTATTATGGAAGGGTGTTTCTTCATTAGTCCCATCTGTCAGACAATGAAAACAGAAGAGCTTAATTAATTGTGGGAGGGTGCAAAATAAAATAAATCAAAAGACGTAATGAAGTGTCCTGCATTGTTTCTTGACTAATACTCACCACAAAATTAAGACTTAAGTGAACTCCTTCAACAATCACAGATTCTTTCTGCTCTTCCCAGGATGTAATTAATCTGTCCAGGCTGTCGATCACCATCTCACTTTGTGCCTTGTACCCTTCAATTGCCATTTGTTTGTTGCCAATCAACTCAGTTCTAGGAGGTAACTCTGATGATCCATGATGGGGTTTCTCATCTGAAGAGGCATCTTTGCCACCAGTGAGTTTCTTTGCCTTGCGTTTTGCCTTTGCCTGAGAAACTGCACCGGGATCTAAACATTCGCCTGCATGATAGGTTGACGCATAGAGAAGAGGGTTTTGTTTTTCATTTGCAAATCCTCTCATCATATGTCGGATGGAATCAGTAGAAACCACTGTCGTTATACCCAACCTACTGCCCTGTGAAACACAGACTGTATCAGGCAGTGATCAATTGCCAATACTGCTTATTTCTTTGAGTTCTGATAAAAATAATCTGAAGGTAAATGAACAGTTGGTGGGACTAGGAAGAATTATGCACTTCAATGTTGGTTCTAAATTAAGAACACATTTGCTTTAAAAGGCACACATTTGCAGCAGATTACTTTGGGTTACTCATATGGATATGGTGTAAGAATAGCTGGTCCAGAAATGGACAACTGATGATATAAACATACCAGTAAAGATGATAAAGTGGACTTGCCGCATCCGCTCGTCCCACAAAGTAGTATTGTCACTGATTCCTTTCTCTCTTTAATTCTGATCAAAATAATTCGAGAAACAAAATAAATAAGTATTATTAATTGATTTCAGGTTACTTTCCTGTGGCTGTGGTGAACTGTTGATTGGTGATGCATTTGTTCTGTTATGAAAAACAACTTCATTCAAATAAAGCATGTGATTCATGCATTTATATCTAACATGCATGGTAGTCATAGGGAATTAAATGGACAGGTAAGTATTCATCGACAAGGAAATTATATTACCTGCAAGCGAGAAGCAAATCGGCTTTCTGGTTGGGCCCGACGTACTTGTACAAAGAGAGGGCATCACATACAACAGCTAGAAACTCTTCCCTTGAAACAACAACAGTTGTCTGGTTCTTGTACAATTCAAATGGCATGCTGCTACCACTTGCATCAAGAGTTTCTATATCAGTAGCAGCACCAAGGGTGGAGCAATTTTCTTCTTTGGTTACCCTATCTGTTTTGGATGCAGCCAACGCTTCACTCCTCATCACATTGAATACTCTCTTGCTTATCTGATGGTGCCAACAGGTATGGGAAGAAATGTTATCCTCAAAAGTTAGACATAAATGATAGTTTACAGAGCAGTACGTGTTAAAACAAGTAACTTCATGTGCACTTTTGATTAACTGGACTCCGGCGAGAAGCAAAAGATCATGAGCAGATCAGAATGAAGGCACTAGTGGGAACCCAGTGGCAACTCAAGTTCATAACTGCATGCTGTGTACAACTGCAAAGGCTACCCATCAAGTTGCAAGACTAAAAGCAAAAGATCATGCAAGACGAAGCAAACATGTCTACATCATACAATATGGCGGTGTCTTTGTCGATAGATAGAACATCATAACCCCAAGAAAGCAACAGTAATTCACACTAGCCAAACTAAGAGGCAACAGTTGCATGACAGAATATCTATGATTGTGACCCGGAAGCAAAGTATAACTGGAGGACAAATTAACTAGAAGGGAAAGTTAAAAATCATCCGCGAAAAAACGCGGAATTGGATACGCTTGAAGCGTTGGAGGGTCAAGCTTGAATTGAAAGGGCTCTATGTTCCCTTGCGAAAAAAAAAGAAAAAAAGTCGAAAAGAACATTTAGAGTTTTTGGAAGCGAGCCATGGACGTTTTGGACTGTGAGCCAAGAACAGATCTGCGCGTGAAGCGCCCGCTAGCCTTTACAATGTCAAAATCAGCAATCATAAGCCACACACACACACATACACCTGCCCGTTTCCCCAATTTTTATGGACATGCGATTGGGTGAACGGGAAAAGAAGAGCAAGCGATTCGCGCAAAAACCCGACAGAAAGTAGCAACGTTTTAGTATCACGAAAGGAGTAGAATTGGTCCGCAGTATGAGTCGATCCCAATTAAGCAACGGCGACTTGGGCAAGCACTCCCATGGTCGGAAATCGGAATCGACGGGATCCCTCAGAACATAACAGGGCAGAGGCGCATGGACAGAGAAGAAGGAGAAGAAGAGGGGGAGCGCGCGAGAGGGAAAAAAAAAAAGTAGTGACCTTGAAGGCATGGCGAGGCTTGCAGCCCATGAGCTGCAGGGTGCTCTGCAGCACGGGGCGCGTGTACCGGAACGCCCGGCATCCCCCGGCGTCGGCGACGGCAATGTAGAGCAGCTTGGGCGGCGGCGCGTCCTCCGCCATGTGGCCTACCTGCAAAGGCGGGATCGGATCAGGAGACGTGGGGTGGGGCGGGGCGGGGCGGATCGATGAAGGCAAGGGAGTCGGCGAGTGGCAAGGCAACCTCGACGGGAGGGGGAGCGGGGGGTTTTGAGGCGCATTCCGGTGGCGTGGGCATGGCGGGGCGGGGGCGGTGCGGTGGCGGCGTGTCACGACTTCCACGGCGCGCTCGCGCATGGCGTCCACATGGCCGCCGCGCGGCGCGCTGCTTCGTCTCGTCTGCTTCCCCCCCTTCCTTCCTTCCTTCCTTCCTTCCTTCCTCTTGGCTCTTGCTTCTTCCGTCCTCTGCCGCGCCTTCTCTCTCTATAACCTTACCTTGTTCCGAATTTATTTTATTTTAGCTCTGATCTTTTAGCAGGTACAGTAGTAAGGGTTTTCTTGTTCCGATTTCGTTGCGGTATTGTCATGCCCAAACGCCTCGTCCCCCTCGACCTTATTATATTACACACACGATCGAAAGCAGAGTTAGGCAGGACACGCGATTTATGTCTCCAGATTCCAACCGATTTTAAATTATTGATATTGGTTAGTGCAAACAAGAGGAAGTATACGAGATCTCTCCTTCAAAACGGAACTAATCAGTGTAAAAAAAATGAAACGGAGAGTATAATATTTCGTGGGAAAATATTTATTTTAAAATTCATCGCTGCTAAAAAACAAAAGGGCTTAGGACGAGTCGATCGTAGCCGCATCACGTGACGAGCACTCTTTGTTTCAGTTGTTGTAGCGATAGCGATGAGACAAGATCTTGAAACTACCGACGCGGTTTCTAGTTATAATCCTTAGCTGCTAAGCACGTTGATCGTCTCTCCACCCCCTGACCAGACCTTGAAATAGTTAGATTTCGAGTAAAAAGTATGGATGGGAAAAGTTTGGATTTAAATATTGATATCTCTCTACGAGTACTACTTAACATTGTCTGTCCTAACCGGCTAAAGGCCATCGCCAATTCCGCATTCCCATTCTCACCCAACCCTCACCCAGTCATCCTCACCTATCCAGCAATATACTTACGTACATATTTTTAGATTTTTTTTTGTCAAAGAAAGACAGTTTCAACTTTGACCGTCAGCAGCAGAAACTTTGAACTGTCGAAATAACATAATTTTAGTGATATTATTAATGAAGCACGCGACGCAGAAGAATGAGCGACCGCGTCCGCGTCCGCCCGCCAGAACAGGAAAGAAGAAGCTGATAAGCATGGATGCCACGGGAATCCAATTCCAATCCAAGCTGGCGACTGGGATGAATGAAGTGCAGGGGAATCCAATTCAACCTGAATTAATGAGATGCTTTGAAATTGGGTGGGCACTCCAGTTGCAGTGCAGGTAATGCCAACCCAAACCCAAGTAAAGTAAGGAGATGCTTTTCTTAATGAGCTAGTTCATCGGCCGGACCAGATTAAAACAACTCTTGCTCGTCGACTCGAAAAGTATCTATCTATCTATCGTAGAGAAACAATGACACGTGCGCGATTCCCATTCGGCCGTGGTCAACGCGTGCACTGGCATCCGTCCATTTTATTACAGTAGGCGCCATTAGAGGGAGGCAGACTTGCTCTTGGAATCTCTCTCTCTCCCTCCCTCCTTTAATTTGCCTTGGCACAACACAACACATGAATCGGTTCTTGCACTACTACAGCTGTATCAAAAAAAGTAAAAAAGAATAAAAGAAAAGCAGCAGCAAATTATTATAATAGAGAAAAGCAAACACTGCAGGTGGTGACGTACGAGGATGAGCGGCGGACGGTGTTGACCTCTTCCATTCCACCTTCTTGATTCGGACGGTGCCTCCTCAGCCTGACGACCCCTTCCATTCCATGGCATCTTCGTCTTCTTCAATTCAACCAACGACAGCTTCTTCGCACACCTACTACTACGTGGACTCCATCCTCTCTTTCTAGAAGAAGAACAAGATCGGATGCACCATCCGATGTAGCTAGTAGGGCCAGATTCCATTAGGCCTAATTCATTCCCATTTTGCATCTTTCTCTGCTCTTCGTAATGGATGCTAAGTGGGCCTTTATTCACACTCTGGAAACACTATCTGGGAATCCCTTTTGTTTTCCTTTTTTCTTGGAAAACCACCTTTATATATTTCCCCCCTCCACTCCACCAACCATTGAAAAAATTATATTTCTGCCCCACGAGAACGCAGTCTGTAAGAGGAGAGGTCAGAAACTGCAGTGGAAACACGAGTTGGCAAGGTGAATTACACACACAACATTACAAGATAAAAAGGTTGCACAACGCCACTCAAATTCTGCTACAGTGGAACAACCTTACCCCTATGAACCATCTAGACTTACAGAACGGGGCTACCATCTTTTCAGAAGGTCTTTATTATCTCAGGTTCCCTGCCTCGCCACACCATACGCCGGCAACCGGATTTGAATTCTTGGAACCTTCTCTTCAGTGATCCTTTCTTCGTCCGCTTTGCACCGAGCTCAGAAATGGTGCCATGGTAGTGCAGGGGAGGCTGGGGCGTGCCGGTCTCAATGTTGTCGACAATCTTCTGAACCATCTCGTACACATCACTCATTTTTGGGCGAGACTTCGGCATCCGACTGAGGCAGCGGTTTGCGACGGTGGCCAGTTTTGTCATAGACTTGAGGTTGTAGTGCCCTTGGAGCCGCGGGTCTATGATGATGGGGAACCTCTTGACGTCAGAAATGTATGGTTTCACCCACTCGAGTAGCTTCTGCTCACTCTTTGGGCGGTTCCCATCAATGGGTCTGCGGCCAGTGATGAGCTCGTAGAGAAGCACGCCATAGCCCCAGATGTCACTTTTCGCCGTGAGGCGTCCAGTCTGCATGTACTCTGGAGCTGCATAGCCGAGAGTTCCGACGACCTATAAAAATTGAATCATAAGAATGTTAGATGACAGTTTAGATGGATGTTAAGTTTCAGAATTTTAAAGCAACATATGACATTGGTATGTGAAAAAGAAACCCACAAGGGTAGTTGTTATGGACTTATGGTAGCTGCAACTTGGCACGAACAGTTTAAAACTGAATTCTTGTTACCTGCTGTTGCCCAAAGGAGGCAAGTTTTTTCTGTTCTTTTGATGTAATTTGGCTAAAAACGTATTATCATGCTTGATTTTGACAAATGAATGTAGCACTTGATGTTTTTTAGTAGCCAGACTTTTCCATTTCTTCACCTGCCTTACTCAAAAGAATTGGAGGCTAAAATTAGGGTTTCATTGATAGAGTTTTGGGGTACAAATATGGGTCCCTAATGGGCTGGATACAATGGGCCTAGCCCAGTACACGAACTGTCTAACACCCCCCCGCAGTCCCAACATCTAGCCACGGCAGATGTTGAGACTGGATCTAAACTCGGAGAACACCGATGAAGGGAGGCCCTTCGTGAAGATGTCGGCGAATTGCGACGTCGTCGGGACGTGGAGGACCCGAACCTCGCCACGAGCAACCCGCTCACGAACAAAATGGAGATCGATCTCCACATGCTTCGTGCGCTGATGCTGGATGGGGTTGGTGGAGAGGTAGACGGTGCTGACGTTGTCGCAGTACACCAGTGTGCTCCGAGTGACTGGAGAGTGGAGCTCCTGAAGGAGCTGCTGGAGCCAGGAGGTCTCGGCCACCCCGTTTGCCACGGCGCGGTACTCCGCCTCGGCACTCGAGCGGGATACCACAGGTTGCCGCTTCGAGGACCAAGAGACGAGGTTGCCGCCCAGGAAGACGGCGTAGCCAGAGGTAGACCGACGGGTGTCTGGGCATCCGGCCCAGTCGGCGTCGGTGTAGACAACCAGCTCGGAGGCTGAGTCACCCCGAAGGAGAAGGCCGTAGTCGAGGGTGCCGCGCAGGTACCGAAGGATCCGCTTCACCGCAGTGAGATGCGGCTCCCTCGGATCATGCATGTGAAGGCACACCTGCTGGACGGCGTAGGAGATGTCCGGCCTGGTGAAGGTGAGGTACTGGAGAGCACCTGCAAGACTCCTGTACACTGTAGGGTCAGCGACAGGGGCACCGTCAGCGGAGGAAACCTTCGCCTGGGTATCCACCGGAGTGGAGCACGGCTTGCAATCAGCCATGCCCGCTCGCTGGAGGACGTCCAAGCAGTACTGTCTCTGGTGGAGGAACAAGCTACCCGGTCTGTGCTCCACCGTCACGCCCAGGAAGTGGTGGAGTCGGCCCAGGTCCTTCATCGCGAACTCCCGCTGCAAGGCGGAGATCGTGCGCTGAAGGAGGACCGGACTGGACGCTGTGAGGACGATGTCATCGACGTAGAGAAGAAGGTACACTGTGTCCCCCTCACGGCTGTAGACGAAGAGCGAGGTGTCCGCCTTGGCCTCGGCGAAGCCAAGCGAGGCCAGGAAGGAGGCGAACCGGCTGTACCAAGCTCGGGGCGCCTGCTTGAGACCGTACAGGGACTTGTTCAGCCGGCAGACCAGGTCTGGGCGAGCTGAATCGACGAACCCTGTCGGTTGACAGCAGTACACCGTCTCCGTCAGCGTGCCGTGGAGAAAGGCGTTCTTGACGTCCAGCTGGTGGACAGGCCAAGAACGCGCGAGAGCCAGCGACAGGACGGTCCGAACCGTCGCCGACTTCACCACGGGACTGAAAGTCTCGTCGTAGTCGACGCCAGGCCGCTGAGTGAAGCCGCGAAGAACCCACCGAGCCTTATACCGCTCGAGGGACCCATCCGCCCGCCGCTTATGCGTGAACACCCACTTGCCCGTGACAACATTGCCACGGCCAGGACGAGGAACCAAGTCCCAGGTCTGGTTGGCAAGTAGGGCCGCATACTCTTCTTCCATAGCCCGACGCCAGTGCGGATCGGCGAGGGCACTACGGACAGAAGAGGGGATGGGTGAAACGGCCGGAGAGGCAGGCGGTGAGGAGGTCGACGAAGAGAGGACCACTCCGGAGAACCGCTCCACCGGTCGGAGGACCCCAGCCGCCCGACGAGTCACCATCGGGTGGACGTGACTAGGGTCTCGGTGGAGCAGTGGGGGGTGGTACACCGGAGGCTCCGGGTGGGAGGGGGCCGGTACGCCAACCCGCACTCGTCGCTGATAGACAAGGGCAGGGTCGGCGTAACGCAACGCCGGGGCCGTGCGTGGCGCGGAGGGCGACGTCGGGGACGCCGGGGCCGTGCGTGGCGCGGGGGGCGACGTCGGGGACGCCGGGGCCGCGCGTGGCGCGGGGGGCGACGTCGGGGACGCCGGGGGCCGCGCGTGGCGCGGGGGGGCGACGTCGGGGACGCCGGGGCCGCGCGTGGCGCGGGAGGCGACGTCGGGGACGCCGGGGCCGCACGTGGCGCGGTAGTCGGGGACGCCGGGGCCGCGCGTGGCGCGGTAGACGGCGTCGGGGACGCCGGGGCCGCGCGTGGCGCGGTAGACGGCGTCGGGGACTCCGGGGCCGCGCGTGGCGCGGGAGGCGGCGTCGGGGACGCCGGGGGCCGCGCGTGGCGCGGCAGGCGGCGTCAGAGACGCCGGGGCTGCGCGGGGCGCAACAGGCGGCGTCAGGGACGCCGGGGCCGCGCGGGGCACAGCGGGCGCTGGAGCCGCGCGCTCCTTGGCGCGTGGGTGACCTGCAGGGGGTAAAACACAAGGTCGCTGGATGGGCGCGGCCTCAAGGTCAGTGGGAAACAGGGAATCCAACTCAACAACAGAGTCGGAGGACGAAGCGGAGAAGGGGAAGGATGACTCGTCGAAAACAACGTGACGAGAGATCAAGACACGACGGGTAGCAAGGTCAAGGCACCGATACCCCTTATGATCAGGGGAGTATCCAAGGAAGACACACCGGGTGGAACGGGGCGCAAGCTTATGGGGTGTGGTGGCGGAAAGGTTAGGGTAGCAAGTGCACCCGAACACTCGAAGGTGGTCATAGAGGGGAGTGGTGCCGAAAAGGGCGAAGTGAGGGGTGGGGGCACGAATCGCCTTCGTAGGGAGGCGATTAATGAGGAGAGTAGCGGTGTGGAGTGCCTCAGCCCAGTACCGAGCAGGAATGGAGGCCTGAAACATCAGGGAACGCATAACATCATTAGTGGTACGAATCATGCGTTCAGCCTTGCCATTCTGAGGAGAAGTGTACGGGCAGGACATGCGCAACGTAACACCGCGAGAGAGAAGAAAGTCACGGAACGCGGAGTTGTCAAACTCGCGTCCGTTATCGCACTGGATGGCTCGAATAATGAGGCCGAACTGGGTGGACACCCAAGCAAAGAAGTGAGAGAGAGTGGTGAACGTGTCGGACTTCTGACGCAAGGGAAAAGTCCACGAGTAGTGCGAAAAATCATCAAGTATCACCAAGTAATATTTATATCCAGAAACACTGATGACAGGGGAAGTCCAAAGATCACAGTGTATCAAATCAAAAATCCGCTCAACATGAGTAACAGAGTGCGGAAATGGAAGCCGAACATGGCGACCAAGCTGACAACCATGACACAAAGACTCATGAGTACCCCTAGTACACGAAATCACTGAGCTACTAGACAACTTAGACATGACATCAGCACTAGGATGGCCAAGCCGACGGTGCCAAGTCGTGGAAGAAGCTGTCGTAGCCAGGGCAAAAGGTGACGTCGAAGCGGAAGCAGGAAGACGAAACGTGTACAGGGGCCCCGAGCTCTCACAACGGTGAAGAAGACGTCGGGTAGTAAGATCCTTCACAGATAAACCAAAAGGATCAAACTCAATAGAAACATGGTTGTCAGTGGTAAAGCGACGAACAGAAAGAAGATTGTGAATGATGTCAGGAGCAACAAGAACATCACGAAGCTGGAAAGAACCCGACGAGCCCAAGTCACCTACTGAGGTGACTGGAAGAACAGACCCATTCCCAACAACGATAGATGAAGGATGAAAAGGGCGGGAAGGATGGGAAGAAGAGAGTATACCAGCGTCGGGGGGTGGTGTGGTACGAGGCTCCGGAGTCGGCGACCCAGTCAGCACCTGGCGGAGTAAGGGCCATCGTGCTGAAGGAGGAGGCCAGTGACTGGCGGTCCCACCCGTCAGGAGGGAAGTGTGGCGCCGAGGACTCAGAGCTCAGGCCCCAGTGACCGGAGGGTCCAGCCATAGGGTAGCCCGACCCGCCAGTGGGCGCAGTCCACGGTCCACTGGCCGAGTAGGCAGTGCCGCCGTACGCGGGAGTGGTCACGTGAGCAGCCTGAGGGCGCGCCAAACGTGGAGGAGGAAGACCCGGAGACGGTCCAGGCCACATGGCAATCTGGCCAGTCCACGGGTTATAGGGTGTGGGCCAGGATGGCAGAGCACCCGAACCCGTAGCACCCGGAGCAGAGCCACCACGCGGCGTAGAGGCAGCTCCACCACCAGTAGAGCTGTCACGACCCCCGCGCCGACGACCACCACGGCGACGATTACCACCCCCGGGGTTGGCAGGAGCCCCTGGAGTGGTAGGTGGGCGCGAGGGTGGTCCTCCGGAGGCAGGACGGGAGTGCTGCCCAGAGCCGTAGAAGGCTGTGGCAGGCGAGGAGGCGCCAGTGCCTGCGGAAGTGATCTCCTCGAGCTCAAGGTCAGACCAAACCTTATCAAAGGTCGGTAGAGGCTGCTCACGGAGGATCACCGTCCGCAGGTGGGAGTAGCGCTCATTCAGGCCCTGCAGGACCTGAAGAACGAGCGAAGTCTCCGGGACAGGGTCACCGAGGTCATGAAGGGCATCGGACATGCCCTTCATCTGGCGACAGTAGGCAGAGACCGAGAGGTCCCCCTGAACGGTAGTAGCGAACCGTGCCCGGATGTGAAGAGCTCGGGTCGCACGGTTCCCCTGGAAGTGCTGCTCGATGACGAGCCAGGCCTGACGCGCCGTGCCACCACTGCGTCGACTCACCAGGTCCTCCAGCTCATCAGAAAGAGAGCCGAGAATCCAGGCAAGGACCAGGCTGTCCATGCCAAGCCAATTGTCGTCCAACGGGGAGTCATCCCGGATGACGTGGTCGTCAAGACGGAAGCGTCTCAACGTGAGGAGAAGCAGGTTACGCCAGCGGGCGTAGGTGGTGGAGTCGGAGCCGAGAACAACCGGGACTAGCGTCCGGATGTTCGAGACGCCGGAAGCCTGGGCATGGAGGCCGGCAACCAGGGTCGCAGCATAGGTGCTGTGCGCCGCTCCATCACCGGGGGAGGTCTCACGAGAGAGGAACCACTGCGGGTGTGTCTCCTCCTCGAGCTGGTGAGTGAGGGCCGCCATGGACGCTCGCTCCTGCTCCAGGGCAAGAGCAAGAGTCCGCTCACGCTCACGCGAGGCCGCCAAGGCAGCAGCGACACCAGAGGGAGGCGCGGAAGGCTGGGCAGACAACCCGCGAGGATCGGCGAGGAGAACGGACGACGACGCGGAGCCGTCGTGCGGGACAGTCCCGGGTGGCGGTGGTGGTGCACCAACGGCGGGAGGGGGACCACCACGGCGGCGGCGAAGGGACAACGCCGGCATGGACCGGCGGTGGGGGCCCGAGGGTGTGGAGGAGCAACCCAAGGCGGCAGCGTGCCGGGTGCGGCAGATTGGGCGCCGGCACCACCGGCGGCGGCGGCGGGCACTGCAGCAGCGGCGGGGAGGCGGGAGCCGGCTGGCCCACCGGCAGCGGCAGCGGGCGCGGCCACGACGGCGGCCGGCGCGGCCAGGACGGCGGCGGCCGGCGCGGCCAGGACGGCGGCGGCCGGCGCGGCCACGGCGGCGGCGGCCGGCGCGCCCACGGCGGCGGCGGGGAGGACAGGAGCCGGCGGCGGCGGCGCGGCGGTCGGCGGCGACACGGGAGCCGGCGGCGGCGCGGCGGTCGGCGGCGACACGGGAGCCGGCGGCGGCGGCGCCATCCACAGAGGAGAAGAAGAGAAGGGGGGGAAGGGAGCCGGCGGCGGCGGCTGGGAGCAGGGCGGCGGCGGCGGCGGCGGCGGCCGGGTGGCCAGGGCCGGCGGCGGCGGCGGCGCGCCGTCCGCCCGGGGCGGCGGCGGCGGCTGGTTCATCGGGAGGGAGAGAGGGAGGGAGAGACCCTGATACCAAATTGGAGGCTAAAATTAGGGTTTCATTGATAGAGTTTTGGGGTACAAATATGGGTCCCTAATGGGCTGGATACAATGGGCCTAGCCCAGTACACGAACTGTCTAACAAAAAGTTTTGATTCTGCTATTCTTGTCTTCTTCAGATACTAAATATACCACTAAAAAGTCACTAATGTAAGTAGTACCCAAAAACAATTCTGTTGCTAGATGTGAAGCAACTCAGTATCCAACTTCACTGGCATAAAAAATCAAGTTGTGGAAGTACAGTGTAAGAGTTTACTAGTTGCCAATTAGCAACACAATTCTCATTTACTAAGTCATAGAACATTCTGTTAGTTGAATAGCTCCATAATATTTCTACTTTCTAGTACCTAGTTACCAATAGAATATGGAACATAAAGCAGTCACATTACATTAGTGTCATAACATATTTTTTTGGTCCAATGCAGTCAGAACACTAGGTACACTAGTACTTATAGTTGCCAAAAGTGACATTACTATTTCAGAACATGAATAGTTAGTGTAAAATTAGTTACTCCCTCCGTCCCCATGAACTTGTAGTTCGTTTTTGAACTACAAAGCGACAAGTTCATGGGACGGAGGGAGTATTTTATACATAAATATGCATACCGCTGTGGAGACATGAGTCAAACCTTCTGATGGTCCATGCCTAGCCAAACCGAAGTCTGATAATTTTGCATTCCAGTTCTCATCCAACAGAATGTTAGATGTCTTGATATCTCGAAAAATAACCTGCATGCATATCTTAAAATTAGATGTAGCTTACCAAAAGATCTAAAACATATTGCAGTTTTTTATATTTGTTTGTTCCTTCTGCGGGATGCAGATGTGGAGAGTTGCTAATGACAGACAAATGTTTCATACCATAGAAGTGGTCTGATCTTGATATCAGAAAGTAAATGGATTACCTGAAAATCCATTTCTTCATGCAGATACTTCAGTCCCCGGGCAGAATCAAGGGCTACTTTTAGTCTCATTGGCCATGATAAAGTCGAAGTTGATCGGCTTGACAAGTGATCATCCACACTTCCATTAGGCATATATTCATACACTAGAAGCCGTTGAACCCCTCGTTCATCATCGTCTGCACAATACCCTATTAGTTTAACTAGGTTCGGGTGCTCAACAATTCCAAGAACATTCATTTCTGTTAGCCACTCCTTCTGTCCCTGGAGAAAGATCATATTATATTAGGGAACAATACAATAAGCTAAATCTAAAGTTAAGTGTATGACTCGAAAAGGACTATTCAAGCAAGTGGAACTAACAAGATTTGAAGGTACTGTTTAACTTACACATAGAGGTGGGAAGTCTATTCTATTTTGTAAAAAACAAAAATGCTAGGGGTGACAGGATCTTGAAAGATACTTGCCTGAAGTCCATTACGATTCAACTGTTTAACAGCAATCTCGATTCGTTCAGTTGGTTCATCAGAGGTCTTGATGGTGCCCCTATACACACAGCCAAACCCACCCTCCCCAACCATGAGCGACCGGCTGAAGTTGCGGGTAGCATTCTTCAATTCAGAGAAGGAGAACACCCTGAGGTTAGATGGCCGGTCAGTGAAGCTGGGGTATTGTGTCCGCCTTATCGACTCAGCGCTCATATCAGAGACATTCACGGAGTTGAAGTCTGAACCAGAGCGAGGATCGCGTCCTGTTGAAGTTGTGCTGAAGGACCGCACAGATGCTGATATGGTAACAGGACCCTCATTTTTTCTCTCTCCATGCAAGAAACGCAGGCACCTCATTGCTGCAATGTAATTGGAATTAATTAGGGGAATAGCAAGTTAACAACGATATGATACTTCACCCCTGAAAATACAAATATAAATAAACAATGGAGTTAGAAAAAAAAAGAACATTGAGTTCTGAATTCAGGTTCGTAAAATGTTTTGGTGACCAACTGGTGCAGGTACAGCAGGTACCAATCTCTGAGCTTTTGAGATGGTAAGGTGCCTCTTCGGTGACAGAATGTTTCAGGTGCAACAAGTGGTGATAGATTCACATGACTAGTACTTTGATAATCGAATGGAAGCTGGATGTGGGACATACACAGACCGCAAATCCAGAGGTAACAAGAATTCCGGGCGAGAATTCGTCAGCCGTAACAAATCCAGAGGTGCAGACCCAAGCAACACAGGAAGCATGTGAAAAGGGAAATATCATCAGTCCTGAAAGCTTCATAAACCATCAACAACCTAAGTAATAATCCTATAACTGCTTGATCCCAACCTTAAACCTATCAAATATTTGCTTCGTATTCGTAGGACAGGGTGAAAGAAATCAAGGGCGGGACAAAGGATACCCAATATGCAAACGAACTGGAATATGAAGACATGAAGAAACAGGCTTACAGCAACAAACCTTGCCTATGTAGGCGGAGCTGATCCGAAGAGAAGGTCCTTGGAGTGCGATCGCGGCGAGGGTAGCTCCGATCCGGCCCGGGAGCTGCCGGGGAAAGGGGAGGCAGAAAGATGGGAGACTTTGGAGTTGCGAGTTAAGCAGCAGCAGCCACAGCAGTCACCAGTCAAGATTAGGAGGTCGCCTGCTAAACTAGGAAGGGCGAGCTGATCTCCTCCCTCTCTCCCTCTCTCTCTCTCTCTGCTTTATTAACGTTAGCTGTAGCTGCGTCCTCCTGAATCCCGTGGCCTCATCATTAATCGTAAGATGAGATGAGATGGTGCATGGTGGGCCCAGCGGACCTTGACTTTGACCTCGTCGTCGTGAATCATTCTTATCACTCGGTCGCCAGGTGCTAGGCCCATACCATTACCATGTTGGGCTACTGCCCAACCGGATGCTCAATCCCTGCACCCGGTCCACTACGCCATTACCATCCACGCGGCGTTGAACCGCATCTGGACCGTCGAAAGAGCCCCAGCTCGTGGACCGTGCACCCGCTCCCTTCTCCACCATCCTTCCCTCCCGCGCGCGCTCTCCATTTCCATTTCCATTTCTGCTGCGCGCCCGCCCGCCTATTTCTCCTCGCCATCAATTCAACGCCCTCCTCCTGTGTCCTCCATCTCCATCCATCCATGCCGTCCTCACCGCTCGCCGCGTAGCACCGCCGTTCTCCCCATCCGACCATGGCACGGGTGGCGGCGCGCCTGCTCCTCCTCCTCCTCGCCGCGGCGGCGCGCGTCCTCGACGTCCCCCGCCTCTCCCTCGCCCAGACCAACACCGACGACTACGACGACGACGGCACCGGAGGGGCGGGGGACAGGGGGGGCCCAGGCCATCGCCGGGAGCCCCATCGTCGCCGGAGTCATGAACGAACGCCTCAGGAAGCTCACGTCCTCCTTCGCCAAGGCCATTGGGAAGCAGCTCGATTACTGCATCAAGGACACGTGAGTGCATGCTACTTACCGCAGCAGCAGCAGCAGCAGAAGGCAAGGCCTGGACCCCGTTCTGAATTCCTGCTTGGTTCCCTCATTTTTTTGCAGGGACATGGAGTGGAATGCGGCCTTTGATTTCTCAAAGGATACCACCTTCCTTACCAATTGCATGAAGGAGACGCAAGGTAATCACCGCTAGCTGCATGCATTTGGCATTTCCCCTCCATCACCTTGGCATTTTTTTTACTCCCTCCTTCCCATATTAATTGTCGTTTAGGACAAAGATTTTAATTCATTTTGAACTAAAATTCTTGTCCTAAGCGACAAATAATATGGGAAGGAGGGAGTATTTTGATATCGATAGGTACTCACATGTCATTAATTTCTGAATTAACGGTCACGTTTTAGTGAATGCCAAGAATGTCGTGCACTGATACCTCCTCCATCTCTCCATGAAAAAAATAAATAAACGATGAGCAGGAGACTTCCAGCAGCGCGTGTGCACAGCTGCTGAGATGAAGTTCTACTTCAATAGCCTGCTCGACAGCGGGGAGAACGGGGAGAAGAACTACGTCAGGCCCAACAAGAACTGCAACCTCTCCTCCTGGATCGATGGCTGCGAGCCTGGATGGGCGTGCAGCGTCGGCAAGGAGCAGGAGATCAACCTCCAAGATGACAAGGAAATCCCTTACAGGGCCCTCAAATGCCAAACCTGCTGCCCTGGCTTCTTCTGCCCCCATGGTCTCACTTGCATGATACGTAAGTATAAAATCCTCATCACTACTATGATACGTCTCATCTGGATGCATTGCCTACATTACTCTAGCTACTGATTATATTTGTTCTCTTCTGTCGATGTGATTTTCAGCGTGCCCCCTCGGTGCATACTGTCCACTCTCCAGCTTAAACAAGACTACAGGCATCTGTGACCCGTAAGTTAGCAGTCCTTATTAATACTTAATCCCAAACAACTACAGTATATGTTCGCTTTTTTATTCTCAAGATCGATGCATACCAGGTACCACTATCAACCACCACCCGGGAACCCGAAGCATACTTGTGGTGCTGCTGATAACTGGGCAGATGTGATCACAACGGATGATATATTCTGCCCAGCTGGATTCTACTGCCCGACCACTATACAGAAACTCCCTTGTAGTAGTGGGTAATCCTGTCTATCTAACGTTTCCAACTTGTTGCATAGTAGAATTTCAAGTTCACTTCTCTGAAAGAAATCTATTGCTTTGCCCACGTTTTGAGAGTATAAGGTGATTTTTTTGCAGGTTTTATTGCAGGAAGGGGTCAACTTCACAAACTAGTAAGCACAGTTTTCTTCACAAAAATTGCAATCTTGACCATCAGAAATCATTTGCTTGAAGCTAATTCTGAGTTCTGGTTGCTGCTTCCTCGCTGCAGGATGTTACAAGAAGAGTTCTTGCCCACCGAATTCTGCTACCCAGGACATTACCATATTTGGCGCATTGCTTGTGGTAACATACCAATACATCACTAACATAATGGCATACACATCTCTCTTGCACGAAGGTGTGATCGAGGCCGACTAAACTAACTCTCACATCTTCTGTTCCCCACATGCACGGTCCTGTAGGTTGCTTCTTGTTTAGTCCTTTTGATCATTTACAACTTCTCCGATCAAATCCTGGCAAACCGTGAGAAGAAACAAGCAAAATCTCGAGAGGCTGCCGCGAGACATGCACGAGAGACTGTGCAAGCTCGAGAAAGGTGGAAATCAGCTAAAGATGTTGCCAAGAAGGCAGGCGTTGGTCTGCAGTCCCAACTGTCTCGCACATTCTCGCGCAAGAAGCCTAGCACGCAAGCAGGGCCATCCAAGGTAGGCGCTGGTCTGTCTCAAGATGCAGGTGGAAGGAACAACAATCTCACAGACATGGTGCGCTCCCTCGGGGAGAACCCGGACAGTGAAGAAGGATTCAATGTGGAGATTGGAGATAAGAACCTGAAAAAGCCCAGAGGGAAACAAATGCATACACGCAGTCAAATTTTCAAGTATGCATATGGTCAAATCGAGAAGGAAAAGGCAATGCAGCAGGAGAACCATAACATGACCTTCTCAGGTGTGATATCAATGGCCAAAGAACATGATGTCACTTCGAGACCAGTCATTGAGATTGCCTTCAAGGACCTAACTCTGACACTGAAGGGGAGCAAGAAGAAGCTGTTGAGGTCAGTAACAGGAAAGCTCTCACCTGGCCGAGTAGCTGCCGTCATGGGCCCTTCAGGCGCAGGAAAAACCACATTTCTGAGTGCTATTGCTGGTAAGGCGACTGGGTGTGAAACATCAGGTCAGGTACTTATAAATGGTAAAATAGAGCCGATCCGTGGGTACAAGAAGATCATTGGCTTTGTCCCTCAAGATGATATTGTCCATGGCAACCTAACTGTTGAAGAAAACCTATGGTTCAATGCAAGATGCAGGTAACCACTGAACTAGAGACATACTCACCCTTTTCAGCTGCTACTACTAGATTGGCTAGTAAACTCGTTTTGTCCTCTAACCTGTTGCAATAATTCAGGCTGTCAGCAGACATGTCAAAGGCTGATAAGGTCCTCGTTGTGGAGAGGGTCATCGAGTCACTGGGGCTGCAGGCAGTTCGAGATTCACTGGTTGGAACAGTGGAGCACCGTGGCATTTCCGGTGGCCAGCGCAAGAGAGTCAATGTCGGTCTTGAGATGGTGATGGAACCCTCGGTGTTGATCTTGGATGAGCCAACTTCTGGTCTGGACAGCGCGTCTTCCCTGCTATTGCTCCGCGCCCTTCGCCGTGAAGCGCTCGAAGGCGTCAACATTTCCATGGTTGTTCATCAACCCAGGTTGGTCTCCAACTTGAATATTATTAACATGTTCTGCGGTGCCAGCGGTGGAATCATGCATGGATACTAAATTAATCTGTTGCTATGTTGTTTCAGTTACACGCTGTACAGAATGTTTGATGACCTGATACTCCTAGCCAAAGGGGGCATGACAGTGTACCATGGGCCAGTAAAGAAGGTAGAAGAGTACTTCACAGGGCTGGGCATCGTTGTGCCGGAGCGCGTGAACCCACCGGACTACTACATTGACATCTTGGAGGGCATCGTGAAGCCCAGCTTAAGTGCGGGTGTCACCGTGAAGGATTTGCCTCTCAGATGGATGCTGCACAATGGGTACGATGTTCCACGGGATATGCTGCATCTTTCTTCAGACTCTGAATCCTCGTCGTTCAGAGGGAGCATGGACCGTTCGTCTTCAAGCAGCGAAGATGCCGCCGGGCCATCCACTACTTCGGTGCTGATGGGCAATGTTAAAGACATACTCGGGCAGAAGAAGGATGAGTATGATTACAACAAAAGTTCAGAAAATTTAACAAATCGCAATACTCCTGGCATTTTAAGGCAGTACCGGTACTTCCTGGGAAGGTAAGATCATCATCTCTTATCTGATGACTTGCTGAAGTTGACTGCTTGAAGCATGTGTATCTATGTATGCATCCTTCATCTATAATAATTGGAGACTGCATACTTTGTAGATATTGGAATGTATTTCCATTATCTAAAAAATGTATGTATCCTTCAGGTGTGGCAAACAGAGGCTCCGCGAAGCGAGAATACAGGGAGTTGACTACCTGATACTCTGTCTTGCCGGGATATGCCTGGGAACCCTTGCCAAAGTGAGCGACGAGACGTTTGGTGCGCTGGGATACACATACACTGTCATTGCTGTCTGTAAGTATGCATGCATGCATCGTCTCTTTGTCATCTTAGCATCCACTCAACAAAGTCATATTGCAGCTCTGCTATGCAAAATCGGAGCGTTGAGATCCTTCGCGCTTGATAAGATATACTACTGGAGGGAACGAGCCTCCGGGATGAGCTCACTGGCCTACTTCCTGTCCAAAGACACCATAGATCACTTCAACACCATCGTCAAGCCGATCGTCTACCTCTCCATGTTCTACTTCTTCAACAACCCCAGGTCATCCATCTGGGAGAACTATGTCGTTCTCGTTGCGCTCGTCTACTGTGTGACCGGCATTGGCTATACCTTCGCCATCTTCTTCCAGCCGAGCTCTGCACAGCTGGTGAGTTATGTATTCTTTGCCCAGTCACCAATATCCACATCTCACTAGACTTGTCCTAATACATGCTGTTCCTTGCAGTGGTCTGCACTGCTTCCAGTTGTTTTGACCCTGGTAGCAACTCAGCAGAAGAACACAATCTTTGCTGATTTGTGCTACACAAAGTGGGCTCTGGAAGCGTTTGTCATTGCAAATGCTCAGAAGTACGGATCATTATCCATGATTAATTCAAGTTTCTGACTGGCCATCCATATATAGCAACATTGTAACCACCATATTTGTTTGTGGTCGCAGCTATTCCGGGGTGTGGCTGATAACACGGTGTGGCTCACTGGTCAGGAGCGGCTACAACATCGAGCACAAGGCTCTCTGTATAGTGGTTCTTATTGCTAATGGGGTAATCTTCCGCTGCATAGCATTCTTCTGCATGGTGACCTTCCAGAAGCACTAAGGCAAGGAAAACAGATAGTTTCTTTTTCTGTTCATGTAGCAGATTGATTTCGTTATGTTTCTGTATTAGAAATGTACACTTGAAATGCGAATGTTGGTTAATATATGGCTAAATTTTAGCTCTAGACTTCAAAAGCAGGTCTATTCTTGACAATAATTTTAAGCAAAACAGTACAAAGTATCACTGGCATGTTTAAAAGTGAACTAAAAACTTGCAACCAAGTACTTAAGAGCTAGTGCAATTGTTAGGACTTCCTATCATAGGTTTGGTCAGAAGGGCCCTTCGAACTGACCTGACCTGACCTGAGACCCAGCCAAGTCATCCAGAGTGAAGTTGAGGGTGTCTGTCGATCCTTTCTTCACCTCCTCTTGTTGCGCTGCTAGCAAGTCCTCAACTCAATGCTCCCTGGCTCTCCAAACCAGCCGATCGAGCCTATCAGCAATGAGGTGGAGGTTGTCGCAGCCCCCGCAACTGCGAGTGCCACTCCTTTCTCGTAGGAGTCCCGCCGGGCCATCTTGGAAGACCAGGTCTCGCAGACGCAGACCTTGCATGTAAAAACTATGGCCAGGTCATGTGTCTGGGTGGGATATTAATAGAGCCTAGTCAACTGGCGTAAAAGAATCCACGTCAAAATATTGCCTACGTGGATGAGAGAGTAAAGAAGAGAGAGAGAGCTGCAGGCGTCAGAACAGTAGCCGGGCGCAGCGCTACCTACGAGGTGACTCTACCGGCGTGTCTACATGCGATTGGGGGTGGGAAAAACAGGTTATTTATTCCAATCACCCTCCAGTCAATCTAATAACTAGTCTATTATATAAGAAGACTAAACTGTTGACTCTAAAGTGACATGACATTGAATTACAGCTTACAACCGACTACTCCATTATCCTTGCTCTCAGGGGCTTGAAGCGTCTCTAACTTTGAAGCTGGACTCCGGTGTAGGGAGGGGCTGAAGCAGGTGGTGCTGTATCAGTTTCGGGATCCTCTTGGCCCCGCGGTTAAAGGTGGAGGAAACGAAAATCCTGCAAAAGCATGAGCTTGCGGGGGGTTCAGTGTTTTAACTCACCTGTATTGCGACGCCTCGCAAGGATCGATCAAGTACTACTGTAGAAAATACGGAGTACTACTTATGAACTACAAAGACACAAGTTGATGGGACGGAGGGAATACGTATCCGCAACAGCACCCGACGCCTCGAGGGGCGGGGGAAGGGAATCACCTCGGGGAGCGGGGGCGGGCGATTCGGCGGGCGGCGGCCATTGCGAAAGCGAAGGGAAGCCTCTTCCTCCTTGTTGGGATGGGCCGTTGGGGGGGGATAGAGAAGAGAGCCTAGTGGACTAACGGCCCTAATGCAAGTGGGCCACAATTATGGGCTTTCTTATACAGTTACTATGATTCAGCTTCGCCCATGCACAGTGGACCAACGGCCCTTATACGAGTGGGCCTCCACTCTGGGCTCTCATCTTTGGCCCACGTAGCGAGGTGCTGTTAGAAGCCTGCCGATCTGTGTACGTCACATTCTGGACCAAACAGCCACATTTAAGTACTTTTTGTGTTTGAACTAAGACGACAAAGTTTGTATCTCAGAAATCAAACTAGTACTGCTGGTAGAACACTCTAGAACACCAACAAAGAAATAAGAATTTGATATCGTCTGTTTTTGAAAATGAAAGAGAAGCCAGGTCCAGAACAATCACGCCATTATGCCAAAAGCTTGCGACAAATGGAACAAGAGCTCTACCAATAAAATAAAACAGGGGGTGAGACCCCAACCTCTAGTGTCAAATGTGGGTACTCAACAGTCAAACTTTAGCAGAACTCCTAACTCTAGTGTGTCAAACTAGGATCTCGTGACCTACTGAAACAGATATCCATGTCTGTCCCAGGGTGGAGTCTCTGCAAATTGTGTCACATCTCACAAATCAGCAACATATTGAATATACTATGTTAATATGTCACCAGTCAGTATGAAAGATAAAGAGGCATTTCCTTTTTAGTAGGTCAACTTCAAGAAGCTCACAGCTACAGTACAGCAGTTACTACAGCTAATGTTGTAATGTAATGTCTCGAACCAGGAAAAAAATACTTCAAACAGTTTACTGCCATGGTAATGTTGATGATGAACTTGAGAACCTCACTGATGCAGGCTGTGGAAAGATATTCTGCGGCATGTCCTAAGCAACAATAAGTGATACATCATAATCTTTAAAAACAAATACTAATAAACTCCATCAGCGAACTCTCCCAACCAAGGTGTGTATAGAAAAGAGCTGAATATACATTGATCAACCGCATCTTCATGATGTGCCAGACAAAGGTTGCCCAAGTCTTGAGTCTTTGAGCTATTTAAGTGGTAGGCCAGTCCACATTTACATGAGCTACCAATGAAGATAACCTTCTTGTAAGGGTGAAATCCAAGAATAGTATGACCACTACAGGGACATTTCAACGAGCTTCTAGGGTCAATGACATTATCACTGTCCGAGTCCCAGTAAAACTTATCCCCTAATGCCTCCTTGTTATCATCTTCACACCATTCGCAATGCAGGTCTGAGTCCCCGTCAATTATTCCATTCTCCCCTATTGTCTCATCTTCACACCATTCGCAATCCACATGGTCAAGATCTTCTAAAGTCCATGGTCCAGGCTCGTCAATTATTCCATGTTCTAGTCTACACACACACACTTGAATAACCACTCCATTTTGCCACTTGATTCATCAAGAATATAAATCTGAAACTGGAATTGATCAGTCAAAGCACAGTACACCCCTTTCTCTGATTGCCCCAAATAAAGATTTTTGAAATACCCCCCTTCTTCAGGTGGTTTGATTACTCGGTAGTTGCCATTTGACGATGATATTCTACAAGAACCAAATAATTAAAAAATATTAATAAACAGCAATAGAATTGTCTTTTTCATTAAGAGGAACAAAAGGTGTATCTACCTCATAATAAATCTGGTTGAGCAATTTACGTAAAGTACTCCTCGCCAAAAGACTGCATGGTCCTCAACATCCATATCCCAATGTATGTAAGCAACATCCACTGCAGCCTCCCCTTCTAGAACAAAGGACCTCTCCTCCCACTGCTTTGTCTTGGATGCAAGGCGTCGACGACCAGTCATATTCTACCATTGCAAGGCCTAATTTGGCATCAGATTTCGACATGTCAAACTTGTAGGTCATATGACAGCATCGGAGCATAGGGACCACAAATACCTCATAATGTGGTGACAATGTTGGATCAAAGACAAGGTAGTCTTTGGAGATAATGCGCCTACTTGGACGTGGGCGTGGGGGCAGTTCTGCCCACTGTCGTGTGGCTGGATTAACCACAAAGTTGTGAAGCAATAGGAGCCCATTGCGGTGATCTTGGACACGTGAGTACGACGGCACAAAGTCAATGTAGCCCGATACCGTCGGGCCTTTGGAGGGGCGGGAAAAGAATTCTGTCACGTTTAAATCATTAAAGTTAATGAAAATTTCACACACTGAGTGCGGGAGGAGGTCTGCACGCAACATATTGCAGGCATCAATGATGGCACACCAGGTCTTGCAGACACATCGGGAAACAGCAAGGTAGCGTGGTGCAAGACGGCTAATGATGTTGATGAGTACATCTTCAGGTAGCTGGTCCCCCATGCCCTCTTATGTTCCAGATTATCTTAAGATGATCACTACTTATTCCTCTATCTCCAGACAAACTTAACGTGTATCTGCACAGTGAAGGAAACCAAGACATGTTCCTTTCAGCAAAAAAAAAAAGAAGAATAAAATAGGCAACAGGTGCCCTGGTGGTCGATTCACTAACGTGTTTAATATCCATCAATATTTGAATGGTAAAAGTAGTTGATTTCCGTTTCTACAGAAATGCAAGCATTATATCGTGATTCGAAAAAAAAAAGGTATGAAAGCTAAAACTTGGCAGCCGTTTATGCAGTTAAGGTTGCTAATGTAAGGAGGGGCTGTCAATCCCCTGTTTGATCTAAGCAACGGTAAGAGCATGGTAAATCATGGTACAAATTCTCAGTCAACAAGTACAAAACCCCTAACTGTTACAGACCATGCATAATGATGACCATCACAAGTATTCAAGTAACACTAACACTAACAGGTGATCCCTGAACTTGGTACAGACATACAAGTAACAGGCCCCAGATTCAACATAATATCAAAGCTGCTACAAGCCTACAAGTACACGTTTCGATCACATATGCATAATTCAGAACGGGTCAAAGGGACCCAGAACTTGATACGACCATACAGGTCAGAAGAGATTGAACATACTAATAATATTAAAGCTAAAGAGATGTAGCGTCCGGTAATATGGCGGCGAAGAGCTCGACATTTTTCGTCCAAATAATGACAACTTACGGACTCGGCGTGTGACCTGACCAGATCCGGTGACGGGGAGACGACGGACGACCGAGGGCGGCAGAGGTGGACTGGACGGCCGAAGCAGCACCATGCAGGAAGCAGTCGGACAGCTGGGGGGGGGGGGGGGGGGGGGGGGGGGGGGGCGGGGTCGCACGACCAAGTGCTAGGTTAACGGGTCGGGACCTCCGCAGGGGGACGATGGAACAGGGATAGGGAGTATGGCCGGGAGCGGAGCGCGACCTGGCCGGGGCGGCGCGGCGCGGCGGCCGGGAGCGTGGGATGGGATTTGGGGAGGTGGTTTAGGTTTCCCTAGCTTTTACAGTAAGAAGAAGAAGAGTAGTTGGGGAGGTGGTGGTTTTGGGCTGTCGCTGGCCCAGGTCGAAAGGCTTGCAAGTCCGGGGAGGATCAGTCAGCGGTCACATTTTCTGACAGTTTGCTTGACACAAAAAAAATACTCTGCCTTCTTTCTCAAGAAGATTATCACCTTTACTTTACTTTAATTTATTGTTCGAATTAAAAGTGACAATTTTTTGAAAAAAAGAAATATTTAAATATGCCGATCTGTGTCTTAGTTCAAACGTATTGAACCTGAACGACAAAGAAAAATGTATTTGAAAATGATGCCTGAGGTCCAGAACCGGATTCAACGAGTTCAACTCATAACGACAAAACGTGTCTAGATCAAAATATTAAGCTGAGCAGACCCAGAAATCCAAATGAAATGGTGCCCACTGTTCTAACCAATAACCATCCATGCTCGCTGGTATAGGTGTCCAATGGGCCGTGCGGGCCGGCCCGAGCCCGGCCGGGCTCGGGCCTTAGAAATCTTGGCCCGGCACGGCCCGGAAAAAAATCGGGCCGTGCCGGGCCGGCCCTCGGGCCGAAGGTTGAGGCCCGGGCACGGCCCGAGTCCAATTTAAGCGTGCCGTGCCGTGTCGGGCCGGCCCGGCCCGCAGCCGGTTTAAGTTAAAAATATACTTAAAAAATGCGAAAAAATCAAAATTCGGGCCTAAACGGGCCGTGCCGTGCCGGGCCAGCCCACGGGCCGGCCGTGCCGGGCCTAAACGGGCCGTGCCCGACAGCCCGACGGGCCGGAAGTCGAGGCCCGGGGCACGGCCCGCAACGGGCTTCGGGCCGGCCCGGCCCGATTTTTTCGGGCCGTGCCGGGTTCGGGCCGTGCTTTTTTTGCGGGCTTTCGTGCCGGCCCATCTAGCCCGGCCCATTTGGACAGCTATACTCGCTGGATACAAATTCCATTCAATTCAATCTAGGGCACCCAAAAGGCTCTACCTATTTTATTGGTGCAGGCTGCAACTTTCGAATTCCGATGGAAAGGGAGAACAGACTTCATTCACATCGTCCTCCCACGTGACAGGAGATCCGCACAGTGAAAAACCAATTATACATTACGAGTGTTAATCCAACATCGAAGATGTACAGTCCAACAAGGAGAGTTGTACACGTCTGCTTTAACGGTTTCAGGACCCAGGTATCCGTGAAAATGCCAGTTAGTCGCGGCCGATGAAGATATCTTGCTCACCATCAGGCAACCGTCACCATCCTCTCAATGACTATCAATGAAAGGAGTGAGCTTAGCGAAATGGCCAGACAAATATTAAGAACACTGTTTGTAGAAAAATGGCCAGACAATTTTAGAGGCAACAGTAGTGAGCTTAGCAAAGGGTACAAGTAAACAATATTAATCATGCTTACCTTGAAGCCGGATTTTGTATTAGTTCCACCAGCCAACATCTTCCTTGCAGGCTTCAGTATTTGGAAGGAGCACATCAATGTATCATCTACACTCATCATGGCACCAGCATTATCAAATTCCCCGCAGTAGTTAGGGGCCGAGAATATTGTTACGAGTTGGCGATTGGCGAAAAACTCATATCCATCTTCGACAACCTGAAATTCAACATGGAAAGAATAAGTAAAAAATGACTTGCTTGACAAGGGAATAAGCATGTGACATTCTTTCAGACAACACCTCACCTGATGGGCTCGGCAAATGAGGTCCAAATCATGCTTCTCAAGGAATGCAGTCACTTTATCAGGCCCAAATGTGTAAGAGACACCTCTATCATTCATAGCCCAGCCTTGTGCTTCATTAGAAGGATCAGACCAAAGAAGATCACAGAGCAACCCAGTATCGGGCACATCTGTGGGGCGATTCAGGTTGAGTATTTGATCCAGCTTGTTCAACTCTGGTGAAAGACCACCATGCATGCAGAGAATCTTTTCATCTATCAATGCCGCCACTGGTAAGCAGTTAAAACAATCTGTGAAAGTTTTCCAGAGTTTTACACTGAATCGGCGCTTGCACTCATCATAGAAACCATAGATGCGATTTACTGATGCACATTCATGGTTGCCCCTTAGAAGAAAGAAGTTCTCTGGATACTTGACCTTGTAAGCCAAAAGAAGGCATATTGTTTCCAGGCTTTGCTTTCCACGGTCCACGTAATCACCCAAGAAAAGGTAGTTTGCCTGAGGTGGGCATCCACCGTAATCAAACAGCCTCAGCAGATCAGAGTACTGACCATGGACATCACCTGAATGTGCAAGATTAACATTTCTTAGAAGAGTTGATAAAGGGAGTTTGAAGCTAAGTAATCCTCACAAAAAGCATTGCAGATACCATTACAAATAGTGTCAAGATTTTTTTATATCTGACAAGATATTAATTCAACACTCTTTAATTTAACATGGTGTCATTTGCTTTAGTAAACTTCCTTTGAAGTACATGTATTGATTTCCTTTAAGATGTTGTAGTTTAAATATAGTTTGAAATGGTTATAAACATCTATGTTCTCTCCAAAACTTCCATATGACAATACCTAAACAAGAATACACCAAGTAAACAGTAGCATCTTTTATAAAAACTGCAGCCCTCGGAAAGGTTGAGGATATGCTGGATATGTGGAACATCTTGATATTGCCATTTCATCTTGGCAATGCCACAATGACTCCAGCCACCAAATGCATTGATACCTTAAGATTTAGTGTAATTAACAGGCATATCTACAAAATCTACTAGGGCCATCTAACGGATATCAAAGGTTAGGGGTTCTGTATCTGCAAACATAGCGAGAGAGTTTACTGTATGCCTAACCACAACGAAACGAATCCGACATACATCAAACATCTATTCTAGTTTACTGTATTGATTTCGAGCTATAAGAAACCTAAAAAGATTGGAAATAGATGGCTTTCGGTCAGAAGATCGGGTTTAGTACAGAAGCAAAGTCACCGAAAAGGCACAGGCCAAATAGGCTGCTACCCGTTGACAAACCAAACCAATCCCCAAGATGACATCTCAGATTCTATCGATGAAGGAGTCGCTCAGGCGCTAAAAGAAACAGAAAGTAATACCGCAGATTTTGATGGGGGCTTCGAGCTCCAGGAGGTTGGGCTGCAGGAGGAAGATCTCCTTGGCGGCGGCGCAGAGCTGCTTAATCTCCGACTCCGACAGCTGCGCGTTCTTCCCCGGCTTCAGATTCTTCACCTCCAGCAGCCGCCGTATGACGTCGTCCAGCAACGCCGGATCCATCTCTTTCCTTCCCCGAGCTCTCCAACTCCCTCCCTCACCACTCTTCTTCTTGAAACTTTTCTCGACAAGGCAACACTTGTAACAGTTGCAGAAAAAAAACAAAAACTTTACAAGAATAAGTGAGGAAGGGATCGAATAAATCTTTATCCTTCGATCTTGGCAAGGGCTGGACGGAGGGATTCGGTTTGTGGTCAGTGTATTTGGAGCATAAAGAAAGATACTACCTTTCCTTTATCTATCTCTTTTGGGCTTCTTTATCCTCTCTTTGTGTTTGCTAGGATGCTCTCTTGTTCTTGTTGTTGGATACGGGAGAGACTGTTTGGTGGGTTTTTGAAGGGGATTCGGATTGGATTTGTGACTGGCCTATCTGATTTCTTGTTCTAGGCATTGGTAATATGGGTCTCTCTTTCTGTAGCGCGGTCTCTCTCCAAAGACTTGTACCGGACTTGGGAATAAAAGCTGCCCATTTGACGGTTAAGCCCTCCACTTAATCCATTTGTCCGGTTTAGCTCCTCGATTAGCGACTGCAGAAACATTTCTGGGCTACACATATTGCTTCCTTTTTTTGGCATTTCGTTCTTGGGGTCTATCAGATCTTGGTGGTTTGGGGATTAGTGTTGTGTTGGATGGATGGAAAGCTGATGTTTGCAGAACAAAATGATGGGTTAGAGAAAGAGACTTATGATTTCCCATTCCACTTATTGTATGGTTAGTCCCCCGTAGTGCTAGTTTGTTTCCACCACAGAGCCGCCGCTACCGCTAGTGATGATGACCAAGCAGAACAAGGAGAGGCCTTTTTGCAACCACTATCAGCACTAGCACAGGATACTGAAGTGTGTTCTTCAGAGAACGTTGTTCCTTTTCCTTGTCAAGTAGTACTTCTTCCGAACAAATTTTTTAGAACAGAGTGAGCACTTCCTCCATTTCTTGAATTATTTGAGGTTGGTTAGTTAAAAATGAACTAAGCAATATCAAATAAAAAAATGGAGGCAATATTATGCATCCATACGCATGCTTTTGATGGCTTGGTCATGCTACTTTCGTGTCTGTCTTCGTGACAGGAACTAATCACACGAGCGGGCGCATCATTTGTTTTGGATGCATGACAGGAACTAATTCTCCCATTAATTTTGATGAAAATCATAGATGTGCTCAGCATGCAGCATCAGGCCCAGAAAAAGACATCCTTTTGTTTTCGAACGGAAGCCAGAACTAACGAGCATCTAGACCGAGGAATACTGGAAGTATTATCTTTCCTTGCAATGTCATCATCAAGCCGGCCATTTTTTTTTAAAAAAAAAGAATGGGTTTTCCCTTTTTTTTCTTTTTCTAAAGAAGTCAACTTGTGCGGCGGATATATACCGTACTCTCCAGGTATCCATTAATGTGAGGACAACTGGATGCTCGTCGTCAGCGGAGGAGAGGCGCCGGCGCCGGTTTTTCTGATTGAGAAATTTGTTGAGATCCACCGTTCCAAGCAGCAAGGAGCGAGTACTGTCTTTTAAAAGAGGTCGGATTGGATCCGGTTTTCTCATCTTAATCCGAAGCAAGAGCTATAGGAGCGACATGGCAGCAGAACCTCTCTCCAACGGTGCCTCCTTCCGATCGGTGCCCGAGTCCTACAAGCTCCCACTTCACAAGCGACCGTCATCTTCTGACCGCGCCGCACCGAGGAGGCGGCAGCCGCGATACCTGTCGTCGACCTCGGTGGAGCTGACCACGGCGAGATCGTGGAGCAGGTGATCAGCGCTGGGCGAGACTTTGGATTCTTTCAGGTGATCAACCATGGCGTGGCAGGCGAGGTGATGGCCGACATGATGAGCGCCGCAGAGGAGTTCTTCAGGCTCCCCACGGAGGAGAAGATGGCGCTCTACTCCACCGACAGGAACAAGATTCCGCGGTTCCACACGAGCGTCGGGAACGAGCAGGAGAAGGTCCTCTACTGGAGGGACTGCCTCAAGCTCGGCTGCTACCCTCCGGAGCAGTTCAAGCACGGGTGGCCTGACAAGCCGGCCGGGCTGAGGGCGGCGCTGGAGCCGTACGCGGCGGCGGTGAGGGCGGTGGCGCTCCGCCTGCTGCGGCTCACCGCGGCGGGGCTCGGCCTGATGGATCATCAGGAGGAGGGCCGCCGCCGCTTCTTCTTCGACGGGGAGCTCAGCGGCGGGCCGGTGCTCATGAACGTCAACCACTACGTGCCGTGCCCGGACCCGAGCCTCACGCTCGGCCTCGCGCCGCACTGCGACCCCAACCTCGTCACCCTCCTCATGGACAAGGGCGCCGCCGGCCTTCAGGCGCGGCGCGATCGCCACGGTGCCTGGGTCGACGTCCAGCCCCTGCCGGGCGCGTTCGTCGTCAACTTCGGCCATCAGATGGAGGTACTCTCTACTGGTCACCCACCATGCATGACTCTATCGTGTACGACGTTGATTAATTTGGTTTTCTCTAAATCCGGCCTTCATGACTCTATTGCGTGCGTGCAGGCGGTGACCAACGGCGCGGTGAGGAGCGGCGAGCACCGCGTGGTGACGAACGCGCGCGCCGCAAGGACGTCGGTGGCCACGTTCGTGATGCCGGAGATGGGCTGCACGGTGGCGCCGCTGCCGGAGCTGGTCGCCGAGGGAGAGTCCCCTATGTGCAGGCCGTACACGTACGAGGAGTTCGTGGGCGTGTACGCGTCGGAGGCGGGGGACAGGGACGCCGTGCTGGCGCATTTCCAGACGAACAACCGCTGAATTGAATGACTCTTCTACTATATCTTTAAAAGTTTGTCGCTTTGTAGTATAAAAATGAACTACAAAGCTACAAATTTTTGGAAACGGGGGAGTACTTACATTAATAGTGGATGACATGCCAATGAACGACTGTTATCAGTGCAAATCGTCGTGTCAATATATGATGGTGACTGTTATTAAAGTCGTCGTGTCACGTACTGCCAATTTAGGGCATTATCTGTGCCAGTTTTCTTTTCTGCCTCCAAAGAGAAATACTGTCTCTATCCCTATGAATTTGTCGTTTTGTAGTTCATTTTTGAACTATAAAGTGACAAGTTCATAGGGATGGAGGGAGTCAAAGGAACCAACAATCTTAGATGATTCTCCACTGAAACACGGAATTTTTTTTTAATATACGATTTTTAATCCAAAATTATATTAATAACCTTGGATTTAAAAAATTTCCAAATATGACCCACCGTCGTATGAGTCTCATACGACGTAACGAATGTCGTATGAGGCTCATACGACGGTCCGACGTGGCTGCCACGCGGGCAACGGTCGCCGCGGAAAACGAGGCGGCAGCGACCGTCGTATGAGCCTCATACGACTTGCTCCAACGGTCGAACCGTCGTATGAGGCTCATACGACGGTCTGCCCCTTATAAGCCCCGCCCCCCCCCCCCCCCCCCCCCCCCGCCCCTGCCTCACTCCCACCCATCCCACTGCCTCATTTCCTCCCAGCCGCGCCGCCCGCGACCTCCACCGCTCCCGCACGCTTCCGACCTCCACCGCTCCACCGCTTCCGACGCTTCCGATCCTCGCGACTTCGGTATTGATTTCGCCACCGTACATTTATGTTGTTTTGTTGTCAATATAATATGAATGCGTATTATATTATGATATTTGTTTGTATGAATGTATATTGTTGAGAACACACGCGACATAGTCTATTGTATTTAATTTTTATACACGTTGTTCATGCATATAGTGTAATGTTGTGAATATAATATAATTGTATATTATTACTCGTTGTGCACGCGATTGTTGTCAATATCATATGAATTTATATGGTTCATGCATATAGTTTAATATGAATTTTGTTAATATTCATGCGAATGTCATGATTACGGTAGAGTACATTAATGCAGCATGTTTTCTTAATGTATTATTCGTTTAATTAAAATGTACTCGTTTTTTGATATGATTTTTCAGTTTATAAATGTGTACTATATATTATATTATGTTTTATTAGTAGTTATAAAATATTGTCATACATTACAGAGGAGCGTAAAATTGCTCCTGTAGTTACAAATGTGTGGCAAATATATACGTTTTATAGAGTCAAATTAATTTGGTTAGAGTAGATTATAATACGTTTGTTTATACTGAATACAGTAGGAATGTCGGACAAATTAATGTTTCGTATTTTCTACGGAGAAGGCACGCTTGTTTATGGGTCAACTGGGGTTGATATGTCGGCTTGGACGTCGTTGGTGAGGGGGATAGCAAGACCAAATGAGAGATCATTTGGTAGCCTGGAGAAATGGCTGATTAAAACGTTAAACCTTGATGAACAAGTATATCAAGTGAAACTGAAAGGGTTGATTAATCGAGCAAGAGATGGATGTTATTGGGATTTCGTTCCTATTAAGGGGACACAGAATTGGAGGAAATGGGTAGATACAGTTGTGGAGCGGGGTTGGCCGCTGGTGTTTCTTGCGCAAGCAGAAACGAAAGAAGTTGAAGATTCAGCTGAAGCAGACGATATGGAAGATACTGAGGTAGAGGTCGAAGGCGGAGTGAACCAGATGCAAGAAGACCCACTTGGTGTCGCTGATGAAGGAGAGCACATAGAAGATTTAGTTGAACAAATTAGAATTGAGGACATGGAATATGAAAATGTTATTGAAGATGACTCTTCTGATGATGAGAATGATATTATCATTCCTGCAGACTGGAACAATGCAATCCCGAGTAATTTAGCAGCTGCAGAAAAATATTCTGGGTTATCTGGATATCATGAGAACCAGTTAACACAAGGATATATTTTTAAAGACAAAGATGGTTTAAAAGATGCAGTAAAATATTGGTCTTTGTCTGTGCAGAGATCATTTACAGTTTACAAGTCTAGTCCAAAATTATATGATGTGAAATGTGTGTTCCCAACTTGTCCTTTTCGAGTTCATGGTTTCGAGGAGAAGTGGACGAAGCTTTGGAAAGTTTCAAAAATGGTTGATCACACGTGTCAGTTGCAGGAATTGGAGAAGTGCAACGGTGCTTTGACCTCAGATTTCATTGCAAATCATATGTATGCCCGTATAGTGGACAACATACACTTTGAACCAAAATCAATAATAGCCACTATTGAGGAAGAGTTCAAGTACACCATCAGTTACTCTAAAGCATGGAGGGCCAAACAGAAAGTGATTGAACAAAGATTTGGTACTTTTGAAGCGTCTTATGATAACCTTCCAAAGTTGTTGCAGACCATTCAGGAAAAAAATGTTGGTACCTTTTACGACATTATGGACATGCCGCATAGAAGTGTGTCTGGGAAGTTGTATCTGCATCGTTCATTCTTTGCATTAGGCCAATGTATTGCTGCTTTCAGACATTGTCGACCAATACTCTGCATAGATGGTACATTTTTAACTGGAAAGTACAAAGGTCAAATTCTTACTGCTATTGCAGTTGATGGGAACCAACAGGTGTTGCCTGTGGCCTTCGCATTTGTGGAAAGTGAGAACACTGAAAGCTGGTATTGGTTCCTTAGTCGGGTCAAGATGGCTGTAGTTCAAGAACGTCCTGATGTCTGTCTCATACACGATCGTCATGCTGGATTGCTTAAAGCAATATCTGATTTGAAATTTGGATCATCGGATCGGGGACATCAACCTTATTGGATAGACATTCAATCAAGATATTGCATGAGGCATTTAGGTGCCAACTTTTTTAGCCACTTCAAGAACAAGCAACTTATGAATTTGTTCAAGATGTTGTGTAGTCAAAATCAGGAGAGTAAGTTTATTGCTCTTTGGAAACGTCTCGACGAATTGACTTCTAGCAGTGCAGAAGCATCTTCAAGCACTAGCAATCCTCGTGACATTTCACGCAGAAACTTCTCTCATTGGATTCGGCGCGAAGCGAAAGAGAAGTGGTCCTTGTTATACGACACCAATGGTGCTCGGTATGGTATCATGACAACTAATTTAGCTGAGGTAATATCCATCATTCCTAAGTGTTTTAGTTGTGTTAGTTATGTATTTCATCATGCCAATGCAGTGATACGAAATGCAGATATACAACTGGGTCATTCGCGGTTTAAGAGGGTTACCTTTGGTTGCTATTGTTGAGGGCATTTTATATGGGACATGCAAATATTTTCGTCAACGTTATGCGACTGCTATTTCAGCACTGAATAATGTGAATTTGGCTTATTCACTATACCTGTGCAAGTACATGGAGAAGAAGATTGAAAAGGCCCGATTTCATCGCGTCAGACCTATGGGTACCGCAGAGCACAGGTTTGAAATCCTTTGTAGGGATAAGGACCGTCGTGGTGCTAACCGTGCTAGAGTTGTTCAACAGTGCATACTTCATCAGCATGATTGCACGTGCACATGCATGAAGCCACAACTCTTCCATAGACCATGTTCCCATGTGATTGCAGCTTGCTCATTTACTAACTTGACAGTGACCAATTACGTTTCATACTACTTTCAGAAAAGTGTTGTTGTCAGTACATGGAATGCAGAGGTATATGGATTTGGTAATCTGAGCTCATTTACCATGGATTTAGGCCTTGATGCTATGCGAGCACCTGACATCTCGCGGTTGAAGCAGAAAAGAGGTCGACGTCAAACTCGTCGTATCAGAAACGATATGGACGAGTCAGAACTTGCAAGATTCCAAGGAAGATGCAGCAAATGCAACCAAATTGGTCATACGTACAAAAAATGCATTACCAACACAGAGCCAAATGTGGTTGAAGCTGGACCATCTGGGGATCCGCAGAGTGGACGGCGTCCTCGTGCTAGGAAGACAACTACGTTTAGGGATGGAGATGGCGATGTGATGTGATGTCAAGTATTTTATGTATTTGTAGCACTTACTCTATCTATGTTAAGTGAACTAAGTGTATCGGTGTTATGTATTTGGATTATGTTATGATGTTATGTGAACTCCAGTTAGATGCATATGAACTTTATGTTATATATGTTAATATGTTGTTGATGTCATTTAACTTTAGCTCAAAATGCACTTCATGTTAAAATTTTTTCCGTACTTGACAATGTAGGTATGGCCGGCCCACAGCGAGAGTGTCCCGAGCTACTTTCGTCTCGAGTTGACTTGACCCACCGCGGTTACCGAGTCTCTGTAGGTCAGGAGTTGCCCGTCCTTCGTCCCCAGGTTCCTATGAAATTCTGGAAGATAGACGATCGATGGATTCCCAGGTACTTCTTTCATTCATACTTCATGATCCATTGTACATGAAAACATGTTCTCATCCGATTTGTTTTGTAATCAGGTTGAGTGCAGCAGGCCTGCTGCCCATATGTCGGCTAGTTGAGAGGAGACCGTTCGATCCGGAGGATCGGAAGTACCGTTTTAGCTTCGACAAAGCCCTCTTGAGTGTGTTGACTGATCGCTGGAGACCGGAGACCCACACGTTTCACTTACCGTGTGGGGAGATGACCGTCACGTTGGAGGACGTGTCTTTCCTGTTGGGTCTTCCTCTCGCAGGTGCGGCTGTTTCTGCACCTGAGGACACACCCACCTGGCGTGCGCAGATGGTCGCACGTTTTCAGAACGTGCAACGGGTCGCTAATGTTGATCCCGTACCTGCTCTTGAGGACGGCCAGCACCACGGTCCGTCAAAGAGATGGTTGTCTTGCTACGAGGTATTCTTTCTTATTTTCAATTCAAATGTTTCATTCCATGCAGTAAACTAACAAATTCCATTTATTTTACTTGCAGTTGAGTACTATGCATCCAGACGCAGATGATAACACGGTCACTAGATACTTGGAGGCTTACTTGTTGTGGTTGTTTGGGTCGATTCTGTTCACCAACAGCCATGGTGACTCGGTGGATAGACATCTTATTCCGTTTGCTAGAGTTGTAGCTGAGTCCACACCGCAGGACATGCCTCAGTACAGTTGGGGATCAGCCTCATTTTATATTGCGGTTTAAGCATATGAATAGAAATAGCAGGTAATCTACGGTCTCTTGATAACTACTAATTCATACAGTTTTTCTTTCTGACAGAGAAAAGGGGCATATGGTCCGGTCCAAGTTATTAATAGTCCTCTTGTAGCTGCATCAAGAAAGTATCCAACAAAGAAGCAAGTCAAAGAAAAACTTATATATTGTTCTAGAAAAAAAAACTTATATTAGCCTGTAACCTGCAACAGCAGCCATGACATGGTACTCCCTCGGTTCTTAATTAATGTTATTAGAATAACAAATCTAGTTTAAAATTAAACTATTTCTTTGTTCTAACGATGATGATTTAAGAATGACGTGAGTATACCATAACCTTTTTGACGCTTCACTCATAACAGTAATCTATGAAGGACTCTAAGATTTAAACTTGTCAAATTTCAATAGATAAAGAGAATTAGCGTTCAAGTTCTATCACGGGCTTATCTAGGGCAAGGAACAAAACTGGTTGACTGGATGCATGCCCACGACCTTGCATACTCTTTCGGAAACTAAAAAGTACTTATGTCCCTTCTTTTCCTAAAAAGTAATGAAATCACCTTTGTTCTTACATATTTCTATATTTGATGTATCTAATGGTTACAATTAACAAATGCCAACACCGTACTTGCTAATTATCACCTTCCCAATTCAGGACCAACATCTCACCAACAACTAATTCTAAGGGATGGTGGACATTTGAAAAGGTTTCGTCTGGTTAAACTATAGCGATCATGTGGGTAAAATGGTCATTTCAAATGAGGATGATGCTATACCGGCGTGTTAGATTCTTACCAGCCGCCATTTACGGAATATAAACAATATCTAGATACCAATCCTCAGCTATATGAATCCAGAGATATAACTTTATTATACCTAATTTTACTGTCGTCATCAATATATATATTCCCTCCTGGTTTGGAATATTTGTCACCGGCTAGTTTATTTTTGAACTAACCGGTAATAAATATTTCAAAACAGAAGTGAGTATCAAACAACACACCGCCAGCTCAATAGGGGACCGGTATATAAAATTCATCAAAGCAAAATGCTAGCCTGTGGCGTATATATAAACTATATAGTCTAGTTTGAATTCACATGGCAAATGGGGACCGGTGACCGGTCAAAACAAAAATCAAATAACCCACGGAGATGGAGGAACACTGAACAGGGAGATGGCCGGGTGCGAATTGAGGAGTACTCCTTGCAAAAAGATCACCTGGATTACATATTTTATAGTGGCGCCGGAAGTCTCAAGTCTTCCTACTTACATGTCCATCTAGCTTTCTTGTACCCACCTGCCCCTTTCCTTCCTCAAAGTTCAGACAAAGCTATTCTCTTCCTCCTCCTCTTGATGATCTCTCCAATTAAGCTCTCTCTGTGGCTAGCTCTGTGCAACACGTATCCAACTTTCACTTCACACCCAGCTGAGCCAGCTTGTTAGACACCAAATAAACCTAAAGAGGGAGAGATTCTGAGCACACAAATTACTCTTGACTCTTCTCATCCAAGGTATATGTCTGTGAGTTCATATATGTGCCCGTGCGTCTCTAGCTAGATCTCTTCTGTTTTGTTTCCGTGACTGCCTTATTTCTTGACTGTCGTCTGCTGGTGCAACATATGTATATATGTATGCAATTTATGTATCGAGGATCTGCGCGCGCAAGTAAACTGACAATCGACTGACCTTTGTATTTTGCTCTCGATCTGGTTGCATGCGCTAATCAATTAACTAAATTAAGATCCGTCAAGCTGGCGCACCAGTGGTGGACGGGCCATTTGGGCCTACCGGAGCAGCCCTCCGGCTCGTCAGCTGGCTCCAAGACGACGGAGCCCAGTCCGGCGGCAGGGGGCGCGCCAGCGGACCGCGCCGATGAGAACAACGAGTCCGGTGGCGGCGACCCACGGGAGGGCGCGGTGGTCGCGGCGCCCAACCGACGCCCCCGCGGCCGTCCGCCGGGCTCCAAGAACAAGCCGAAACCGCCCATTTTCGTGACGCGGGACAGTCCCAACGCTCTGCGCAGCCACGTCATGGAGGTGGCCGGCGGGGCAGACGTGGCCGACGCCATCGCGCACTTCTCGCGCCGCCGCCAGCGCGGCGTCTGCGTGCTCAGCGGCGCCGGGACAGTAGCCAACGTCGCGCTGCGCCAGCCGTCAGCGCCCGGCGGCGCCGTGGTCGCGCTCCACGGCCGCTTCGAGATCCTCTCTCTCACCGGCACTTTCCTCCCATGCCCCGCGCCGCCGGGGTCGACTGGGCTTACGGTGTACCTGGCCGGCGGCCAGGGGCAGGTAGTCGGCGGCAGCGTCGTCGGCTCCCTCATCGCCGCTGGGCCAGTCATGGTGATCGCGTCAACATTCGCCAACGCCACATACGAGCGCCTGCCACTCCACGAGGGGGAGGAGGAAGCCCCAGTACAGCCAATGCCTGGCGAGGCCGACCCGCTCATGGGCCACGGGATCGCCGACCCGTCGGCACTGCCGATGTTCAACTTGCCGCCGAACAACGGGCAGCTGGGCGGCGGCGGCTTCCCAGCATGGGGGCACCCGCCAGGGCCGTACTGATCAATCATCGATGGCAAGCAATAGCTAGCATTGCAATTGGAAGCAGTGCATGGCGCGTGCATGGTCACTGTTCCATCAGCGGAGAAGACTTGGAGTGACGCCAATAGGTTAGTACATATGATGAAGTGGTGATTAAGTAGAGTACTACTGCTACTTTAATTTGTCATCGTGAAATAATTTATCAAATGTGTGGTGTGTTTCTTGCACTTAATTGAACTTGATCGCTCGGACCTGCTGCTACATGTTAAGTTTCATTCCTCATGGTTTTCTGATAATTCTTATTTGAGGGCGGGGGATTAATTTGTCATCTCTCTTGATGCAAATGTTCAACTTGTTATCTTTAATTAATAGAGTTGTTCAATCTCTTTGGAGTTGTGCCGTGTGCAACTTGTGTATGCATGTTACTGTTTATGAAACTGCGTGCATGAATTAGCTGCTCCTTTAGGTGTATCATTTGTTCATTTCAATAAACCGTCTTTCAGATGGTCCCAAAATCAGCCTTCATTTTCTCGCGCATGCAGCTGTTGCGTATTTTTGTTTCATCTTTCTAAAGGCTCCATCCGATGGAGAATATATTGGGTTAAACATTTAGGATTTGACAACTGCAAATCCGTATAACAATCCACCAGGCAGGGTCTGAAATTCAATGAAATCAGGCCTTACTGAAAAGCACCTGAAGGCCTACTTCAGGGCCTGTGTGATTTGCAGCTCGTCTGCCGGTACTGTGCGTTCATCTGCATACTATCTGATAAATGCAGTTCATCTGCATTTTTCACTAAACTGCGCTTGTGTTCCATATAAATCGACCCTTTTTCCATACTATCTGATGCATATGATGTATAATCTGCTATTCACTTCAAACTTAATTTCTTTTTCCGAGAGTAAAGATGTGCCCCTGTTAGAATAATCACGATGTTGCTATAAATAAAGGGTTGTATATATACATGAATTGATCTGAGTAGATTAATTAATTTGTGAACTTTGAAGCTAAAATATGGACGCATGTGCAAATAGAGCACATACATCAAATACTCTCTCCGTTCCTAAATATTTGCCGTCTTCTTATTCTTTTTTACTAGAAGATGATAAGTATATTAGGAACGCAGGAAGTATATCTAATTATGTTCATGCCTTGAGTGTGCATATGCAAGATTTACACTTATTTTTGTTACTAATTAACTGTCAAGCTGCATGCAATATGCATGCCTAGTAATCATCTGGAGGCAAAATGCAAAAGTCTATTAAGAGCGACATGGTTCTGCACTTGACACAGTAGATCTTTTTTCTTGGTTCGATCGAGTTCATATACACTTACTGCACGACCGAAACTACAACAATTTTGATAACCCTTTTACATGAAAGATGCAACTACGCGTGCCTCACGTACGCTTCAGGTGCAACTTTGTGGTGACATTATTTTTTATGCAATGTTCAACTTGTTATCTTTAATACATATTTGTTCTTTGATCTCTTTTGAGTTGTGCCGTGCAACTTGTGAACGCATGTTCCTAGATCTTACAATGAAGGATTTCACATATACTATTTACACATCTAACCCTTGTGTTGCAGTATATGCAATAGTCTGACGTGTTATAATTTTTTGTATCTTTTGAGACTGTTTGTCTTTTTCTTCAAACTCTCCCTGTTTAGCACATTAAAAAGAAAAAAATACAATGTAGATGTGTTCGCTCCACAATAGAATTGGGTGTATATTCAGCAAACCTTTATTCATCATCCGGATCAAATCAAACCAGCAGCCAAATCAGGGGTGACGATCAGTGTATTTTCTTCTTCTTTTTGTGAGAATGACCAGTGAAGCTTTTATTCGTATGTATGTATATATATATATATATATATATACTCTCTCCTTTTTCAAAAGTTTGTCACCTTCTAGTCCAAAAATGAACTAGAAGGTGACAAACTTTTGAAAAATGAGAGAGTACAATGGAAAAAATTATAAGGTACCATACATTTTTTCATATGTGGATTGCATCCCTTTAAATTAAAGAAGAAACAAGGGAATTAATTCATTTCCATTTAATATAATTAACGTTAGAAAGATTTAAAGTGAATGTTAATTTTTGATAGCCTGCAGGCAAGAATCCATATCATGGTCTAATAGAAAATTGGAATGAGTAGTAGTAGTAGTATGAACTAATAGAAAATGGAAAATAGACATAAGTCAGAATCCATATCATGGTCTTAACTCTTAACCGTTCCAGTGAGAGAATTGCAAGGTGCACTTGACTTGGAATTTGGAAAGAAGATACAAAGCGGGCCTTGTCGGCCCATTTACAATAATGTAGCAGTTGCTTGCGACAATTTGCTTTGGGCCTTGGTGAAATGAGAATCCGGCCTATTCGAATTCCATGGACCTCCCTCGCCGGCGCAGTTCCGCCTTTACTTTCTGCAGACTATACCATCCATGTCGCTTTGCGTTTGTGTTATCTTGGAATAAATAGGCTTGACTCATATAATATCATGTCGCTTTGTGTTTCTGTTGTGTTGGAATAAATGGGCTTGACTCATATAATATTCAGAATTAATTCCCAATAAATCTCAAATGTCCATTAGGGCAAGAGTGAGTGGTGCTAAGTGTTTAGTCCCACATGGGAAGTGGAAGTGGGGCAATCCCTACATATAAGGGAGTTTGCTCTTCCACTCCTTGAGTGAGAGAGAAGAGAGAAAGAGAGGAGTGGCCCACGCGCGCTCCTCCTCGCTCGCCACGCCTTACCCCGCACACGCGCGCGTGTGTTCGTGTGAATTCGAGTCGAGCCCAGTTTTTATATTTTTGCAGAAATTAAATTGGGCTTTGGGATTTTGGGCCTCCGAGTTTTGGGGGCTACCGAGTCAGAGTCCAAGTCATTGGAGACGGACGCGTCTACGACTGCGGAGTCAGTTCGAATCTGGACCCTCCGGATCGCATACGAACCGCCTCCTAGGACTTTATAAATATGGGCGTCCGCGGTACGGCAGGGCACCCCACGATCAGATTGTTCCCACGTTCGCGTTTCTTGCGCTGCCTTCTAGTCTACTCCATCCCGAGCGCCGGCGTGCACTGACGATCGGGAGAGCAGGTCTCCGGAACCGCTCGCCCTTGCGACCTGCACCAGGAGAGGGCGAATAAGGTTTTTGGGAAGCGCTACGCGCGACTGCTCGCGTTCTTCACCGCGACTCGTCTACCGAGGAGATCGGGTGTTACGGCTCAACGTCGTCACCAACGCCTGCAGCGGCTGTTCGCCGTCGGATCTACAGCGGTGCGTTCGACTTCAAATCGGTACGCATGATTTCTCGTCCCGTCTGTCTGCCGATCACTATTGTTTTCTCGTGTTTCCCGGAATTATTTTGTAAATTGCCTCCTATTTTCTAACAATCCAAAAACCTTATTAGGCAATTTCCTGAGTTGAACATGATGACTCTAGCCGATGCACTGAGGCCGGAGAAATTCTCTAGCGTGCACTTCAAGAGGTGGCAAGTTAAGGCCACGCTCTGGCTCCAATTGCTTAAGATCTTCTGGGTAACCGAGGGCAGGCCTCAAGGTCCTTTGTCTGTTGAAGAACAGACAAAGTTCGAGGAAGCCAATTCTGCCTTGAGAGGATGCATCTTAAGTGTTCTTAATAATAGACTCTGTGATGTCTATCTGACAGTCACAGACGGGAAAGGGCTCTGGGATGCACTTAACGCAAAGTATGGTACAGCCGATGCAGGCGGTGAACTGTATAACATGGAGAATTTTCATGACTACAAGATGGTTAACAACCGTCATGTAGTTGAACAAGCTCATGAAATATAGTGCCTTGCGAGAGAGCTCAATCTCCTTAAGTGTCCTTTACCCGACAAGTTTGTGGTTGGGTGCATTATTGTAAAGTTACCTCCATCATGGAGGAACTTCGCCCCAGCTCTCAAACACAAGAGACAGGAAATATCAGTTGAAAACCTGATAGCATCTCTTGATGTTGAGGAGAAGGCTCGGGTTAAGGACGCTACTGAGAAAGGAGGTGAGGGTCAATCTAGTGCCAATGCTAATATAGTGCAGAAACCCAATGTCAAGAACAAAGGGAACAAGTCTCTATTCAAGCCAAACAAAACTACTGCTTTCAAGAAGAAGAAGTCAAACAAAGCCAATGATGGTTGTTGCTACACCTGTGGGAGGCAGGGACATATTTCCAAAAACTGTCCTGAGAGGGCAGATCGCAAAGGGAAAAAGAATGTCAACATCGTGAAATCCAGCAATGTAGATGAGTACGATAATTCCTTTACTATTCTTTCTGTTTCTCAAACACCATCTTGGTGGTTTGATACGGGTGCTAATGCTCATGTATGTTCTGACATGTCCATGTTTACTTCTTACCAGTTCGTCCGGGATTCCGCCGTCCTAATGGGGAATGAGTCACATGCTTCTGTTCGTAGTGTTGGCACGGTCGATCTAAAGTTCACTTCAGAAAATATTGTCCAACTGAAGAACGTGCAACATGTCCCTACTATGAACAAGAATCTTTTTAGCGGTACCCTTCTATGCAGAGATGGGTTTAAAGTAGTTTTAGAGTCCAATAAAATAGTTGTGTCTAAGCATGGACAATTTATTGGTAAATGCTATGAATGCAGAGGTCTGTTCTGCTTTTCTCTTTCGGAGTTTAACAATAAGTCAGCAAACCATATTTGTGGTGGTATTAATGATGATGCAAGTGTTTGGCATTCTCGTTTATGTCATGTTAATTTTGATTAAATGAATTGGCTATCTAGTCTCAAATTAATTCTGGAATTCACTATTGTCAAAGGTTCTAAGTGTCATATTTGTGTGCAGTCAAAGCAACCTCGAAAGCCTCACAAGGCAGCCGAGGAGAGAAACTTGACACTATTATAACTCATACATTCTGATCTATGCGAGATGAATGGTGTGTTGACAAAAGGTAGAAAGGAATATTTTATGACATTAATAGACGATTCTACTAGATTCTGCTATGTTTACTTGTTGCAAACTAAAGATGAAGCTTTAGAATACTTTAAAATCTATAAATCTGAAGTAGAAACTCAATTAGAGAGAAAGATCAAACATCTTAGGTCAGATCGCGGTGGTGAGTATTTTCCCAAAATATTTGATAATTTTTGTGTAGAACATGGTATTATACATGAGAGGACACCTCCCTATTCACCCCAATCAAATGGGGTAGCCGAGAGGAAAAATCGCACATTGTGTGACTTGGTGAATGCCATGTTAGACACGTCCGGTTTATCTAAGGCATGGTGGGGGGATGCTCTATTGACTTTATGTCATGTCCTAAACCGCGTTCCAAACAAGAATAAAGAGAAAACCCCTTATGAGGAGTGAGTTGGGAGAAAACCATCACTTTCATACTTACGTACTTGGGGATGTCTAGCAAAGGTCAATGTTCCAATTATCAAGAAACGCAAGCTGAGACCAAAGACAGTTGATTGTATCTTTCTAGGCTATGCTCATCGGAGCATCACATATAGATTTTTAGTAGTTAAATCTGAGGTACTTGATATGCATGTTGATACTATTATGGAATCTCGTGAAGCAACGTTTTTTGAGAATATTTTTCCTATGAAAGATATGCATAGCACTGCTAGGATCTCTTCTGAAATTTGTCATGAATCCACCACAACTAGCGAGTTTCTTGATACACCGTTTGAGAATGTCCCAGGGGAGGAACACAATGAAATAACTCAGTCGAGTAAGAGATCACGAATTGCAAAATCCTTCGGTGATGATTTCATTGTGTACCTTGTGGACGATACTCCTAGATCCATAGCAGAGGCATATGCATCACCTGATGCAGATGACTGGAAAGAAGCAGTTCACAGTGAGATGGACTTTTCTTTCCAATATAATCTGGGAGTTAACTGAACGGCCTTACGGGTGCAAATCAGTAGGCTGCAAGTGGGTGTTCAAGAAGAAGCTCAGGCCCGACGGTACTTGTCGGTACCCTAGAAACCGTACACCCCTTAAGGTTACAAAGATCTCGAAGGAAAGTCATATACTTGATTTTAAGACCCTCGGAGGCCCACATGTCAGACATAACCGGACCCGCTTCTCCAACATGGTTAATCCCAGGGTCGCCATGTGTACTACCAAATCGGAGCTACCGCTCACAAGAGGGAAGCTCCGGGCCATGTATCGAAATGGCACCTCCGGACTTAACCCCAGACCGAGAGAAGCTTCGGACCTGACACGTGTCAGGTAGCTCCGGAGCTCCCTGTTTCCCACAGTATGCTCCGGAACTGCCACGTGTTCAATCGTCGAATCTTCAACACTTAACCTCCGGAAGACCCCCGCAACGGCTCCGGATCTTCAAAGGGGAATCAAGGACTTCAAGACCCGATTAAGTGTCATTAATACTATAATAATGACACTTAAACAGACGATCTTAACACCAGTAACGGTGCTGTCAAAGCCCGTTACAGGGTCATTAAGGGCAATTAAACGTATATCAATACTAGTAACCGCCGGGGCCATATGTCGGGCCAGGCTAATTTGTAACGGCCTACCCTTGTACTATAAAAGGACAGGCCGACGACACGTTCGGGGGCTGGACAGAGACACATACACCATTGACGCTCAACACAAGCTCATACAAATAATACAACACCAACACATCCGTGGAGTAGGGTATTATGCTCAGGCGGCCCGAACCACGTAAACTCTTGTGTCTCCTGTGTCAATTCCTACTCATCTTCTTGAATCTCCGCGCGCCCACATCGAACATCAAACTCCCCTATCACTTTAGCAGTGTAGGGAGATCTGCCAGTTCCAAACCACCGACAGTACTTTTGAAAAGTACAAGGCAAGACTAGTTGCAAAGGGGTATACTCAAAAGGAAGGTAAGACTATTTTGACACTTATTCACGTGTCACCAGAATGACGACAATTCGTGTACTACTTTATTTAGTTACCTCTTATGGTCTAATCATCCATCAAATGGATGTAAAGACAGCTTTTCTGAACAGAGAGTTGGAAGAGGAAATTTATATGGAACAACCTGATGGGTTCGTAGTAAAAGGTGAAGAGACAAAGGTGTGCAAATTGTTAAAATCCTTGTATGGTCTGAAACAAGCACCTAAGCAATGGCATGGGAAGTTCGATAGTACTTTGATGTCTGCGGGCTTTGTCATTAATGAGGCTGACCGGTGTGTGTACTTTCGCCATGGTGGGGGCGATAGCGTTATATTATGCTTGTATGTGGATGATATAGTCATTTTTGGTACGAGCATTAATATAATTTTTGAGTTCAAGTCTTTTCTATCAAAGTGTTTTGATATGAAAGATCTGGAAGAAGCTAATGTTATTTTGAACATTAAGCTAAATAAGGATGAGAGTAGAATTACTTTAAGTCAATCCCACTATGTTGAGAAAATCTTGAGCTGGTTCGGCTTTACGGATAGCAAAAATTCTCCAACGGCTTATGATCCCAACGTGATACTTAGAAAGAATAAGAAAGAGTCAAAAGATCAACTCAGATATTCTCAGATGATCAGTTCACTCATGTACTTAGCTAGCGCAACCCATTCTGATATCTCATCTGTTGTGAGCAAACTGAGCAGGTTCATGTCAAACCCGGGTACAGATCATTGGCATGCACTTGAAAGGGTTATGCGCTACTTGAGAGGTACAATGAGTTATGTAATTCACTATACTGGGCAACCGGTCGTGCCTGAGGGTTATTATGATTCGAACTAGATCTCTGATGTTGATGAACTCTATGCCACGAGTGGATATGTGTTCACTCTAGCTGGTGGCGCTATATCATGGAGGTCTTGCAAACAGACTATTTTGACCAGGTCAACCATGGAAGCAGAACTCACTGCTTTAGAGACAACCACTGCAGATACAGAATAGTTGCGAGAGCTCTTGATAGATTTGCTTGTAGTTGAGAAACCATTGCCGACAATCCTTATGAACTGTGACAATCAGACGGTGATTGTCAAAGTGATCAGTTCTAAGGATAATACAAAATCATCAAGACACGTCAAGAGACGTTTAAAATCTATCAGGAAAATAAGAAACTCCGGAGTTATTACTGTTTCGTACATACAAACAGATAAAAACCTGGCAGATCCCTTTATGAAGGGTTTATGACGTAATGTGATAGAAAGTGCATCGAGAGAGATGGGTTTGAGACCTATTGATGTGACATGATAGTAGTAACCCAGCTTATCTGATCGGAGATCCCTTGAATTAGGACATGGGAAAACAAGTTAGTGGTTCACCGAGAAGAGTACTTCCTTTATACCCTCTCTATGTGAAGATGTACACTTGTACTCTCAAACTATAAGGCAGGTTGGCGATTTGTCTTAATGTGTTTCTGTTGGCTATGTGTAGCAAAGATGCCGTCCTACATGACAGTCTTGAAGAAAACACACCTATATGAGCTCCGACTGTCTAACGTCGCAGTCTGTGAGATTTGAGTGATCTCTGTAAAACTTTTGAAGAGACCAGGGAGTACTACACATATGCTCCTCCCGCGGGGTAGACTACTGGTAGTCAAGTACTGGTAATGGTCTTTGTGTGGAGTCAGTTCACACAAAACTTGCAATTCAAGGCATAGTCCATTGTTCAAGTTGTGACCTGATGAAACTTGAGGATCTAGTCAGAAGTTCAACTTCACAGTCTCTGCCGAAAACACTAGTATATCAAACAAAGAACGAGAATGACCTCTCTCCTAACGGCTTTGAGATATGGTGAGGGATTGTTGGAATAAATGGGTTTGGTCCATATAATATTCAGAATTAATTCCCAATAAATCTCAAAGGCCCATTAGGGCAAGAGGGAGTGATGCTAAGTGTTTAGTCCCACATGGAAAGTAGAAGTGGAGCAACTCCTACGTATAAAGGAGGTTGCTCTTCCACTCCTTGAGTGAGAGAGAAAAGGGGAAGATAGAGGTGGCCCATGCGCGCTCCCCCTCCTCCTCCTCGCTCGCTCGCCACGCCTCGTCTCGCCGCGCACACGCGCGCGCGAGTGTGTTCGCGTGAATTCGAGCCTCGAGCCGAGCCCAATTTTTATATTTGTGTAGGAAATTAAATTGGGCTTTGGGCTTTTGGGCCTCCGAGTTTTTGGGGCTACCGAGTCAGAGTCCAAGTCGTTGGAGACGGATGCGTCTACGACTGCGGAGTCAGTTCGGATCTGGACCCTCCGAATCGCATACGAACCGCCTCCTGGGACTCTATAAATACGGGCGTCCGCGGTACGGCAGAGCACCCCACGATCAAATCGTTCCCACATTCGCGTTCCTTGCGCCGCCTTCTAGTCTACTCCATCCCGAGCGCCGGCGTGCACCGACGATCGGGAGAGCATGTCTCCGAAACCGCTCGCCCTTGCGATCCTGCACCGGGAGAGGGCGAATAAGGTTTTTGGGAAGCGCTCCGCGCGACTGCTCGCGTTCTTCACCACGGCTCGTCTACCGAGGAGATCGGGCGCTGCGGCTCAACGTCGTCACCAACGCATGCAGCGGCTGTTCGCCGTCGGATTTACAGCGGTGCGTTCGACTTCAAATCGGTACGCGTGATTTCTCGTCCCGTCTGTCTGCCGATCGCTGTTGTTTTCTCGTGTTTCCCAGAATTATTCAATAAATTGCCTCCTATTTTCTAACATGTTGCACAAATTTCCTTTACTTTGTGAAGACTGAAAATTGGTTCAAAACGGATCAGATTTTAATCCATTGAATACCTCTGCCCCATTATCATTATTATTATTGTTTGGTGATTGGTGTATGTGACGCCACACGATGGATAAACAGGATTTATGACCGATGGAGTCGAAAGTTTATCGTCTTCATATTCATTTTTTTATTAAAAAGCGACAATTTCAAGAAAAGAGAGATTACCAGACTTAACTGAGAAATGAGGAGACGACACATGCACTGTCTCACGCTCACGGGAGGGGGAGGACAGCATCATCATCATCATCTGCTAATAAAATCACGGAAGAGGATCCGATCCTATCCAGTCCAGGTCCAGGTTCGCTTCATCTGCTTTCGCGATCAGGGACAGCGGGGCCCACCAATCGCAAAGCAAACGCTAATGGCCACTTAACCATTCAACTCGTCGACATCAGCCGCCGCACCCTCTCCTCTTCTCTTTCACACTACCTGACGGTGACGGCCTCGGTTGATATTTTTCTCTCCTGTGCACTGTTTGCTGCTCAACTGAGAGTACATGATGCATGAATCGCCGCAAGATTACTAGTCCGAGAAAGAAAAGTGTTCACCGGATTGATTATTTATTTATTTAGTGCCAAAAATCCTCCCTCCTTTACGGTACCCCCACTTGCAGAAATTAAAGAAGCTTGATGCTTAGGATTCTTCTTCTTCTTCCGCGACTATCCAATGCCTCCCCTTGGCCTTGATGTTGCTGCTGCCTCCCCCTCTTCTTGGCCTAGGCGGCCTTCCACCGCCCTGCCCCTGCGTTCTTCAGGTTGATCCGTCCGATCGATTTATAGTTTTTTGATTCATTTATCTTTTCTTCGATCCGCTAATCAAGCCAATCGGTTGCCTATTTGCAATCAGATCTGGAGGCAGGACACAGGGATCACTGCGCCAGAATCCAACAACTGTTCTGCTCCTGGAGAGATAGATCGCCAAGTTTCCATCCTTTTCCTGTTCAGAATCGCCGCCATTTCCATTTGCTTTTTTCCCCCCACTTGGACGCTACAGTGCTGCCAAGATCATAAATTGCGCTAACCACATGGTATAGTCTTAGATTTGTGCCAAAGTTGCAGTTTTATTTACATTCCTGCTTTGCAACTTGTCCCAATCTCTATTCATCCATTTGCGTTGCGTTGCGTCCTTTCATTGGCGACCGCAGCTGGAAGTTGCAATTTTATTTGCATTCTTGATTCGCAACTTGTCCCAATCTGTTCTGTTCTGTTCATCCATCGGCGTCTTTTCACTGGCGGGCTGGACCTGCCCGACGATGCCTCCAAGATTCAGATGTTCAGCCAAAGGAATCGCCATGCGCTGGCTCCTGCTCGTGGCGCTTGCTGCTGCGCCCGCCGCCGCCGCCGGCGACGAGGGCTACGCGCATTGTGCCTGCGACGGCGGCGGCGACGGAGCCGGGTTCTGGACCTTGGACAACATCTTCAAGTGGCAGAAGGTCAGCGACCTGCTCATCGCAGCGGCCTACTTCTCCATCCCCCTCGAGCTCCTCTACTTCGTCGCCGGCCTCCGCCACCTCCTCCCGTTCCGCTGGGTGCTCGTCCAGTTCGGCGCCTTCATCGTGCTCTGCGGCCTCTCCCACCTGCTGGCGGCCTTCACCTACGACCCCCACCCGTTCATGGTCGTCCTGCTCCTCACCGCCGCCAAGTTCCTCACCGCACTCGTCTCCTTCCTCACCGCCATCACGCTGCTCACGCTCATCCCGCAGCTGCTGCGCGTCAAGGTTCGCGAGAGCCTGCTCTGGCTCAAGGCACGCGAGCTCGACCGCGAAGTCGTGCTCATGAAGCGCCAGGAGGAGGCCAGCTGGCACGTCCGCATGCTCACACGGGAGATCCGCCGCTCCCTGGACCGCCACACGGTGCTCTACACCACGCTCATCGAGCTGTCCAGGGTGCTCGTGCTCAACAATTGCGCCGTCTGGATGCCCTCCGAGGACAAGTCCGCAATATGCCTCACCCACGAGCTCCGGCGGGGCAGCAGCGACGCTGAAGCAATTGTCAGCGCCGACGACGCTGATGTCGTCGAGATCAAGAGCAGCGACGGCGTCAAGCTGCTACCACCAGAATCGGTTCTTGGGTTGGCCAGTGGTGGCGGCAAGGAGGGGACTGGCACGGTGGCTGCGATCCGGATGCCGATGCTCAAGGTCGCGGATTTCAAGGGCGGGACGCCTGAAGTGATCAAGACGAGCTACGCCGTGCTTGTTCTGGTGCCGCCCTGTGACAGAAACTGGGCACCGCACGAGCTGGAGATTGTGGAGGTGGTCGCCGATCAGGTGGCCGTGGCGCTCTCGCACGCCTCGTTGCTTGAGGAGTCGCAGGCGATGCGCGACAGGCTGGCCGAGCAGAACCGTGAGTTGGTGCAGGCGAAGCGGGACACACTCATGGCGAACGAGGCCAGAGATGCGTTCCAGCGCGTCATGAGCCAGGGAATGAGGAAGCCCATACACTCCATACTGGGGCTGGTATCCGTGGTGCAGGAGGAGGGCTTGACGCCCGAGCAGAAGCTTGTCGTCGACACAATGGCGCGTACAGCTACTGTTGTCTCGACGCTCATCAACGATGTTATGGATATGTCCTCTGTGACGCAGGAGCGTTTTCCGCTGGAGACACGGCCGTTCCACCTGCAAACCATGATCAGGGATGCTGCTTGCGTTGCAAGGTGTCTCTGCGACTTCAAGGGGTTCAGTTTCGCAGTGCACATTGAGAACGCTCTGCCGGAACTTGTAATTGGAGACGAGCGGCGGATTTTCCATGTCTTGTTGCACATGGTTGGCAATCTGATTGGTCGGATTGATGTGGGACATGTCACCTTCCGGGTCCGTGCAGATGACGAGACACTGGAGGACAGTCTTGGCCAGAGGTGGGATCCATGGAGGCCAAGCTACTCCAGCGGGCGCTCGTCGGTTAGGTTTGTTATTGGGGTGAAGAGGCAGCAAAGTGCAGACTCGTCAAGCTCACTAGCGCAATTCTTGCGGAAACCAAGTGCTGAGGGTTTTGATCTCCAGCTCAGCTTCAGCATGTGCGAGAAGCTTGTGCAGGTACATTGAAATTGTTCTGCCTCATCATGATTCATGGCATTCACATTTTTACCTGAGCCTGAAATAACTACCTTCAGACAAATAACCATCCATCATAGTTCTTGTCTATTTATTTGTCCGGAACATGTTTTTGCTTTAGCACCATTCTGTTTTAATCACTAATATTTATTTCTGCCTTTGTATGAATAATTACGACAGATGATGCAAGGAAATATATGGGCTATTCTCGACAGCCAAGGACTCCCAGAGAGCATGACCCTTGTCCTGAGATTCCAGCTTCAACCGTCGCTCATGAGCTCCAGCCTTGGGGGATCATCTGACCTGCAATACCCATCGCCACCAAACCAAACAGAAGGTCTGAAGGTTCTGCTCATCGATGACGATGACATCAACCTGGTTGTGGCTCGGAAACTCCTGGAGAAGCTAGGCTGCATAGTTTCCTCAATCCCCTCAGGTTCAGGATTCATGAACTCTGTAGGCCCTTCATCTACCTCGTGCCAGCTCGTGGTAGTGAACCTCGAAATGGGAACTGAAAACCCCTTGGATGTCGCTGTGAGGGTAAGGCAGTACAAGAGCTCGAACTGGCCCTTGGTTATGGCCATGACATCTGAACAAAATGTGTGGGAGAAGTGTGCTCAATCAGGAATCAACGGCGTCTTGAAGAAGCCGCTTATTCTGCATGAAGTAAGAGAAGAACTCACACGACTTCTTCACAGTGCGTGATGTTTGCAGGTTTCCTTTTGCCTGAACCTTAAAGTGGTGAAAATCTGGCATTGTTGTGCTGAGGACAAACACAAACTCGCTCCCAGCGTAGAGGAAGAACCTTCCCCCCCGAAAGATCTTTGGTCGAAAAGGCCACACTGACGCCCAGAACACATTGGCCCCTGAGGGTTGTTTCTGGTGTCCTGCAGTACTGTGGAATTGCTGGATGAGATCATCTTCAGTAAACACTAGTACAATAGCTATGGCATGGCAGGACAGCGCACCTGAAAATGAGTTCCTGATACTTGGAATTATTCATAGAAAATTAGGTTATATGTAAATGGCCAGTACACGGAAGTTTTGTAACTTGACTAACCAGATTTTAATGGTCGAGGGAGCAGGGAAGATCCAGAATTTGGATTTAGGAAGCGAATAATTAACAGAGGAATGTCATCTCCCTGCTGTGAGACTAGTACTAATTTCAGCCATGCTCATGGATTGCATTAGTGAAGTGAAATACGTAGGTGAGAGAAACTGTGTATTGAGACATGTTTTGATGGAATCCTGCTTGCTGTGTGTACTAGGAGTAGATGGGGTTTCAATCCTCTCTCTCTGCACGCTCTCGTCAGTTACCTGCAACTCCAAAAAGAGCTGCACCAGCCATGAGAGGGCGTCAGGTACACTTTTTTTTTTTATTTTGCCATAGATTAAAATTGAGTTGTGGTAGAAGCTTGTTTTCATGGATTCATTTAACTTCCATGGATGAAAACTGAGTTGTGATCAAGCCAATGTAGTGAAATATTTGTGGTGTGATCACACGAACCTAACTTTCAATTGCAATACATCGACGAGGAACGGGATAAGTGCTATATTTATTTACACCAAACAAAAAAAAAAGTCAAACCAAAGCAGCAGTTAGCAGTTACTACTACTAGCCAGAAGAAATCGTGTCCTTTAATTTGAATAGTCAGAGAATGAGGAGGAATTGATCAGATCCTCCAGAGGTGGCCAGCACCACTCGTGCTCCTGCTGTCGGACGAGGACGATAGTTGCGGAGTGACGCCGGCGGCGAGCGTGTCCCTGTACGTCTTCCTGATGGCCCAGAGCGCCCTGCAGCAGTCGCTCATGGCGGGCCTGTCCTGCCTGACGGGCCCCATGCACCGGAAGGCGAGCTCCAGCAGCGTCTCCAGCGCCCTCTCGGCCGCGGCCGTCCGCGCGAGGTGAGGGTCCATCACGTCGGCGGCGCTGCCGTTGATGAACCTGCCCATGGCCCAGCGCGCGGTCAGGCGCTCCTTCATCTCGCGCTTCGTCTCGATGGGGCGGCGCGCGGAGGCGAGCTCCACGAGCACCACGCCGAAGGAGTAGACGTCGCTGCGGTCCGTGAGCTGGCACGTCTTGAGGTACTCCGGGTCCAGGTACCCCGCGGTGCCCTTCACCTGCGTGGACACGTGCGTGGCGTCGTCGCCGAGGCCGGCGCCGAGGCGGGCGAAGCCGAAGTCGGCGACCTTGGCGCGGAGCGAGTCGGTGAGGAGGATGTTGGACGACTTGATGTCGCGGTGGATGATGGGGTGGTCGGAGTACATGTGCAGGTACGTCACGGCGTGCGCCACGTCGATGGCGATGTCCAGACGCGTGCCCAAGTCCAAGAACTTGCCATCGCACCCTGCTCGCGCCCCGGCCGGTCGTCTAGGTGATTAGTTGATAGGCTACGGATCGGCCGGGTGCAGGGAACGGAAACGACCAAACCAAAGTAGTACGAGTAGATGATGATGATGATGCTTACTGTCGAGGTGGTCTCGGAGTGTTCCGTTGGGGACGTACTCGACGACGACGATCCGCTCCTCGCCGCACTCCATGTAGCCGTAGAAGCGCACCAGGCTCTGGTGCTCGATGCGCGCCATGATCTTGACCTCGCTCCGGAACTCCACGTCCACGTGAGGGTTCTGCATCCTCAGCTTGGCGCGCTTGACGGCGACCACCGTGCCGTCGGGGAGCACGCCCCTGTACACGGCCCCGAAGCCGCCCTGGCCGATCTTGAGCGCCGGCGAGAAGTTGTTGGTGGCCCGCAGGATCTCCTCCAAGGAGAACACCGAGCTCTGGAACTGCTCCTGCTGCTGCCGCGAGCTGCCGTTCCGGCGGTACCCGCCGCCGCCGCCGCCGCTGTACAACCCCCGCATGGACGGCCTCCCGGACGTGCGTCCCGCCGGCACTGGGTGGGGGATCATTTTTTTTTTGTTTTGTTAAATCGAATTGATGAATAAGTGCTTGCTTTGTTGGTCAATGGTCAATGACCACCAGCTTACAAGCGAGAAGAAGAAGCAGACATGATAGGAGGCTTACAAGGTGGCTTCTTGATGTTGATGGCGTCATCCGCCGGCGCCGGCAGCTCCTTCTTGATCTTCTTCTTCCTGGAGCTGGAGGAGCTGGAGGAGACGGAGCTGAACCACAGCCCGATGGACCTCAACAGGGACCTTACCGATGGCGAGGCTGCCGCCCTGCTGCTGCGACGGCCTCCGCCTTCGGAGAGCGGACGCGACCACGCCGGGCTCCAGCCAAACCGGTCGTGCTCCGGCGTGCGCCACCCGGAGGAGGAGGACGACGACAGGCTCCCGCGGCGGTCGCGTCCGGCCATGCTGCTGCTCCACCTGGCCGGCCGGAATCAGCCCACGCGGTGCACTCTGCTGTGCTGACCTGTATACATACATATATAGTCCACTGGGCCGGCCGGAATCGGTCCACTGACCTCTTCCTCGTCGAGTTTTTTTTTTTTGGTCTTCTGCCCACAACACGCCACAGGATGAAGAGTATCAGTGAGCTCAATCAACAGTAATTCGAAATGGACTGCTGCGATTGCAATGTGCAACCATTGGGGTCTTGTTGACATGGCCCTGGTCTGGCCTGGCTGGCATTCTCAGGTCAGGTGCACCAACTCTGATTCCGGCCTGCTAGTATTTTGCATTTAAAGAATTAGGCAGACTTGTTCAAACACAAGTGCATACACGCAACAACAAAGAACGCCGATCAATTTATATTTTTTTATCCACATCTCCGGATTGTTCTAATCTACTCTCTCCGTCCTCAAAAACTTCTCGCTTTATAGTTCATTTTTGAACTACAAAACGACAAATTCATAGAGACGGATGAAGTATTAGCTAGTCAGCAAAAAGATAACTAAGACTAAAATAACTATTTCTGTTGCGGACCAAACGATGCCCGCAAGCGCCCCTTCCATGCATGTTTACAACAATCAACTACAGTACTCCATCAGATACAGCCAGAATATCAAACTCGAGCAATAGACGCGGCACGAAACCGGAGATACGTACTATCACACCAGCCAGAATATCACTTTGGAGAAATCAACAGGGAAAAAATAATCTAAAATGGAATGTTTCCCTGACTAAATTATTTGATATAATAACAGAATCAGCTCGGATTGTACAACTGAGCCATATACTACAATCAGTTCTTGCATGTCACCTATGAAATTGTACAGAGGAAGCATTTTCTGGATCCAAACTGGACAATGAAAACCCTGGATAAGAAAGGAACAATAGATAATGAAAACACCATGCACGCTGCAATATACTCTCTCCTTTTCCTAATTAATTGTCGTTAGGACAAATTTTTTAACCATGTGGTCATAACAGTCAAAACTTGACAGGAAAGACACTTCTGGCCCCTAGACATACTGACTACACTACCACTTTTTTTTTTGAAGATGTTAAGTTTCTTTTTTCTTTTCATTTTCTTGAAACTGAACATCATTATCCAATCCGACCGTTCGTTTAGCTTCCCCAGCATTAACGGCCCTGATCTAACACAAACCCTAGACCCTCTCTATAAAATCGACCTCCTCCCCCATCTCCTCTTCAAACCCTAGTCCGCTAAAACCCTAAACCCTTTCCTTCCCACCAGCGGCGGCGGCGGAAGCTCCTCTACGACCCGAAAATGAGGCCACCTCGAGGTGATTAGCCATAACTCCATCTTTCTCACTCGAGTTGTTTCCGAAGTCTGTGCTAATGTTCCCTTCTCTTATCAGGACGCGGCGGCGGCGGCGGCGGCCGGGGATTTGGCGGTAGAGGCGATGGCGGAGGCCGCAGCGGAGGCCGCGGATTCGGCGGCGGCCGTGGTGGTCGTGGAGACCGGGGAGGTAGAGGTGGAGGCGGAGGCAGGACGCCGAGGGGCGGACGTAGGGGAGGTGGCCGCGGCTTCGGTGGTGGTGGTATGAAGGGCGGGAGCAAGGCGGTCGTGGTGCCGCACAAGCATGACGGCGTCTTCATCTCCAAGTCCAAGGAGGACGCGCTCTGCACCCGGAACATGGTACCCGGGGAGTCCGTGTACGGCGAGAAGCGCGTTTCTGTCCAGGTACGTGCTTCATATTGCTCATCTGTTACATTTTGATGTCATCCTACTAGTGCTACCGGTGTGAACTCTAGACATGGTTTCCTTTTACTTCGTGAATGATGATTTGAATGCTTCTCAACTCGCACTTCATGTTAACTGTGCGCATTATCGTATATTCTAGTTAACTATGCACTGCTATTTATCGTAGTCGTATTTTTAGTTCAGTAATGGTATAATTTTGTATGTAGTAGTATTATTTGAAGCTTCAATAGCTATTCCACTGTTCTAGCATTCACTTTTGGGTGTATCTTCATTATTGTTTATTTTGGTTATTACAGAACGAGGATGGGACAAAGGTTGAGTACAGGGTGTGGAATCCCTTCCGTTCGAAGCTGGCTGCTGCCGTGCTTGGCGGTGTTGACAACATCTGGATTGTGAGTCCGTTTTTTTAATCTGGATGGCAGTTAATCCTTACTATTTTGGTATAAGGTGGTGATGGCATTTCTATAATATATAGGCACCTGGTAAACGTGTGCTGTATCTTGGTGCTGCCTCTGGCACAACTGTATCTCATGTCTCTGATATTGTTGGACCGGTGAGATCTTGTTCCCTAAACTGTGAATTCTGATCCAAACATAGCTTTGTTGTGCTACCTTATTGAATTTGGGCACATTGCAGGAAGGCCTAGTCTATGCTGTTGAGTTCTCTCACAGGAGTGGAAGGGACCTTGTCAATATGGCAAAGAAGAGGACCAATGTGATTCCCATTATTGAGGATGCTAGGCACCCGGCAAGGTATCGGATGTTGGTTGGCATGGTTGATGTTATCTTCTCTGATGTTGCACAGCCAGACCAGGTATATCTATCTTACATTTTGTTGTAGAATCTGTCAATTTAGTGCAATGCTTATGCCTGACATCTAATGTACTTTCCTAGCAATCTGATTTGAGTAATGGTATTTATTCATATGTTTTTCTTTGCTATCTGTTTGTTGCAATATTGGGTCTCAGCAAGTGATGAGCATACTCGGATTCCCCTTCAGGACATCACTTGTATGATGCATAACTCGAGTTGCTGATGCGTTTGTGCCCACTGATAATTTTATAATTTCACTATTGCTGTGGTTACACATTTGTCTTTTTGGTGTCATATTGGGACGTAGCAAATGATGAGCATACTCGGATTCCCCTTCAGGACATCACTTGTATGATGCATACTCGAGTTGCTGATGCGTTTGTGCCCACTGATAATTTTATAATTTCACTATTGCTGTGGTGTTATATGTTTGTCTTTGTGTCATATTGGCATACCGTGTTTACTTCTATTTGAAGGTCTTGGTGATTGGGCTTGCTCTTTTTTGTTTTAAGCAGTTTGCTTCTAGTATTATAATTAAGTTTGTCTTTTGAGAGCTGTTTTTGGACTTGATGTGGTCCTGTTGTTTGGTAAATCACCTGCCACTTCGTAATTCAGCTTTTACTAGAACTTTGAGCATTTGGATGTATACTGTCAATGCAGGCTAGGATCTTAGCACTCAATGCTTCATACTTTTTGAAGAACGGTGGCCATTTTGTCATTTCCATCAAGGTAGTTGCCCGCTTGAGAATGAAGTTGCCCAATGCCAAACTAGATGTGTGCTGTAATTTCTCTATCTGACGAGCTCTTCCGTTTCAGGCAAACTGTATCGACTCCACGATGCCTGCTGAGGCTGTGTTTGCTGCTGAAGTGGAGAAGCTGAAGGCCGATCAGTTCAAGCCATCAGAGCAGGTGACCCTGGAGCCCTTCGAGCGTGACCATGCCTGCGTCGTTGGTGGCTACAGGGTGCCCAAGAAGCAGAAGGCAACGTCTTAATGACTGGAGTTTTCTTCCTGGAGTCCGTGATAGTATGTGTTACTGTGTTAGTCTTTTGTACCAGCTATGATCAACCGTTGCTGTTTCGCAGCTAGATTTAGTAATCCTTAAAGCTTGAGGACTCATGATCGAAAGTCGTTATTTGTTTGTAAGTTGTCTTTTGCATTCTATCACATAAATGCTACGCTTCAACAGAATACATGCTTTATTCGGATCCTGTTAGTTGCTGAGATAGTCGGGGGTATAGTTTCATAGTTTTGATCGGTCCTGATATTTTTGGAATTCATTATAACAGCAGATAAATTAGATGTAAACAATCTTAGGCCCTGGGTTGATGGAGGCTTTGCGGTAAAGCTTCTGCTGCACAAGCACTATAATACTTCCTTAGTTCTGAAATAATTGTCGTTTTAGACAACCAAATGAACTATTGTAGGTTGTTTTAACGACAATTAAAACGAAACAGAGGGAGTATGCAGGAACTGACTCAGTCGATTTTGAACACAGTGATATGCTAAAGCGATAATAATAGGCGTGGAATAGAAGATGATTAGTGTGTAATCAGGCGGTTGACGGCCCAAAATTAAAAGCAACAGGACGGGCCCACAAGCCCAAAACTAAAAGCAACGTGGGGGTTGCGGACTAGAGAAATCTGCGCACGCCACGCAACGCCTTTGCTTGTGTTGGAATACAATTTTGACATGTGATCACTTGAAGGGTCATATGCAGTTGTAATTTCCTCCATTTAAGAGTCATGTCACCTCTTCAATAGCCACCATCACATGTATAAATAGAAGACAAGTGAATGGATAAAACATAGTTGGAATCATTGTGTTATTGTCATTGTCTCTCTCTCAATTTCAATCACAACACGTCATCAGCACTTTGCTCTACGACTAAGAGAGGAAAACACTGAACCGATTCCATCATCTTTTTGTTCTTTGTTGAAAATGAAGAATCATCAATCCATTTGTGCCGCCATGGTGATCATGGTGTTCAACGCCATCGTCATGGCAACCGTCGTGGTCACCGCCGCTTGTACACCGGCCTTCATCGTCGCAACCCTGCAACAATGAACCAAAGAAGTTACCTTTGCCGCTGCGCACGCCGTGGCGGCCGACGATGCCGCCGTGCACGTCGTGGTGGACAGCCCTGCCGTCGTTGCCGCGAATGTCGCCGTGAGCGACGGGGCCACCACCGAAGGGTGCTTCTTCCTTCCGCACAACCGCCAAGAAGCATCTTGCGATACTGTGTTCAAGACCGACCACCGACCCCGTTCCCATCCAGCCCTCGGACCAAGAGGCCCGTCAAACGAGTCATCAAGGGGATCACAGTACTGCCCTCGGAGGGGAGAACCCGATCCGTTTTGCACCGGATCTGATCCCTTCGTCATTGGGAGGACAGGAAGAGGGGGAGGAAGGAAGAAGGCAACTGGAAGATGGCGGCCGCGGTGTCACCGATGCCATGGAAACGCCGTCGGTCCATCGGACCGCAAGGATACGCATCGGACCGAGAGGTCGACCCCGTGGACCTCTAGCACCAAGGACTCCGTATCTACCACCGTCGCCGCCTCCAACCACCACCACGCCGGTGAACTCGTCGGCGACTACCAAAGTTGAGGTCGGCCCTTCGGGGTTCGGTTTCTCGCCGACTCTTACGAGCCCGAGTGGGAACCGACTTCTCCGTCGGTTTGCCCACCTCGCCGGTAGAGTCCGAGATCCCCGACAATGGGCCTCGGCCGCCGGTTCAAATCCTTAATCGATTTGGGAACAGCGCCAGTAAGACGATGGGGGTGCAGCGCTGGAAAAGGAGCGGCGGTGGTGGTGGAACCAGAGCGGCGGTGGGGGTGGAACTGAGGAGGCGACAGGGGAACCGAAGTGGCGACGGGGGAGCCGAGGAGGCGACAGCGGCTAGGGTTAACCCTACCGCCTCACCGCTCCTCCCCCCCTTTGTATACCCCGCCGGCCTCATGGGTCGTTGGGCCGCCAGGCCGCACGCATGAACGGCCAACAAGGCCACTTGCTGCATGGGCCAAGTAGGTCGAATGGCCCATTAGTGCTACTTCTATTTTCTATTTTACTTAAATATTTATAGTTTAAATTCAGTTTGAATTTGAACTTAAATGTAGTTTAAATTCCAGCAAGTGTGTATGTGTAAATATATTGTAAATATTTGTGTAATGTAAATATTTATTATGACAATGTATATATTGCATTTAAATATTATTTATTTGCAATAAATTCAATATTTGGCTAATTTTCAAATTTTGGCCATATTGATAAAATTAAAACTTACATTGTACAAAATTCAAATTTTAGGCCAATTTCAGAATTTGGCCTCAATCTTGAATTTTGTTTATTACATTCACAAATTTCACAAATTTTCATCATTTAAAGCTAATTTTCAAATTTTAGCTTATGATGGAAATAACATTACACATAAAATATAAAGTAAATTGACTCATTTTGATTAAGCTATTTTTCTATAATTTGACTTAATGCATTATGAATCATACCTTAATATAACAAAGTGTATAATTCATTTTTAATTTGACTATTTTTTTAATTTGCCATCTTTAACATGAAATATACACACATTTGTTCTTCTTGTCAAGCTATTTTTCTATATTTGACTAGATAAGACAGAATAAATTAAATGTGTTTTTCATTATGATTAACACACATTACAACACCACCATAATGATTTTATTAATAAAATCTCTAGATTTCTACATGTAGGAATCAATGTCTCGCGAGTTTGAAGAACTTGCACTTGATGGTCATAATTACCCCACATGGGCTCTTGACATCAAGATAAGTTTGGCTTTCATAGGACTCATGGCTGCTCTTACTCCTCCTAAAGAAAGACCTGCAATATTTCTAGATGCATTTAAGTATCAGGCACTATACATCATCTGTAATCATCTCCATCCTGATTTGAAATCAGAGTATGTGATGGAAGAAGAACCACATACCCTTTAGATGACATTAAAAAGCTGTTATGAACAACAAAAGGTAATTCTATTATCTGAGGCTAATCATGAATGGACTCAACTACGTCTTCAAAATTTTAAGTCTATAGAAGACTATAATCATGTTGTTCATAAGGTATGTGCCAAATTAAGGTTTTGTGAGAAAGAACCACCAAAAGAGGACAAAATTGAGAAAACACTTCAAACTATGCTCCCTTCTGATAGGGTCTTACAACATCAATATTGGGCTCGCAACTACCAACATTATGCTGACCTCATTAGAGATTTACTTCACGCAGAGAAGCATGATGAACTTACTATTAAGAATCATCATCAACGTCGTGTTGGGGTTGCCCCTCTACCTGAAATTCATCATAATGAGAAGAAAGCAAATGCTTCTAAGAATATATATTCTAAGAAAAATGGTAGATATGCTAGACGCCGCCGTAATAGGCAAAAGAATAAGAAATTCTCAAACAAAATGAGAAAGTATGTTGTTCCCTTCGAAGGGAAAAATGTGTAGTGTAAGACATGTGGAACTTATAAGCATACAGCTGATAAATGTCGCACGCCTAAACACCTTGTGGCTTTATACCAGAAATCACTGGGAAAGGATAAGAAAGCTCAAGGATCTGAAAATGAGTATGAAACTCATTTGAGTATTCAAACAAAGCTAACATTTGAAGTCGGTTGTTCAAGCAAGGATATTGAAGATCCTAGAAACAACGATTCAACATTGAATGATGATGACCACATGGATTTGGACAATGCTATGGTGGAATACAATTCGAACGATGTATTCGATGATATTTTATAGATCTTCTACCATAGAAATTTACATATGTTCGAGTTTATGTAAATACAAGTGTGTTGTAATGTAAACATTAAGTAAATTGCATTAGGGTTATTCTACACTCTAATATTTTATATACATATTTGTATTTCAATGCAACTTATTATTATTCTTATTTATTAGATTTTACGGGAAATTTCCGATGGAAGAAGAAATGTGCCTTGTGGATAGTTGCACCACAAACTCTATACTTAGGGATACAAAATATTTTCAGACCCTAACTAGGAGGTCAAAAAATGTTTTGACCATCGCACGACGTGATGCGACAATAGTTGGCTCTAGACAAGCCACTATTACACTCCCTAATGGGACACATGTAATGATTGAAGATACTTTATTGTATCCTGATTTTACACGTACTCTCATAAGTTTTAGAGATATTCGGAAAAATGGGTTACATATACATACCTATGAAGAAAATAAAGAAGAATTTCTTCTTATTTCAAAATCTTCCTAATATGGCCAAAAAGTTCTAGAAAGAATTCCTTCTACTCCCTCTGGATTGTACTTTACATACATAAAACTCGTACCATATGTTGCATATAAGATGATTTTCCAGAATGTTGATACATTTAAGACCTGGCATTCACGCATAGACCACCCCGGAATAGGGATGATGCGGAAAATTATTAGAAATTGCACCGGCCATGATTTAAAGAACACTAAATTTCCAAAATCTAATGATTTTGTGTGTACTTCATGTGCTATGGGCAAGTTGATCTTGCGACCTTCTCCGCTTAAGATCCATGCTGAACCATTAAAATTCCTTGAAAGAATTCAATGTGATATTTGTGGACCCATACAACCAATGTGTGATCTATTTAGATACTTCATGGTTTTAATCGACGCATCTACAAAATGGTCGCACGTGTGCCTATTATCTACACGTAATCATGCTTTCACCAAATTTATGATACAAGTCATAAGGTTGAAAACAAATTATCCTGAATATAGGATTAAAAGTATCCGTATGGACAATGCTGCTGAATTCTCATGACGAGCCTTTAATGATTTTTGTATGGCTCAAGGAATTGAAATACAACATTCCGTTCCATATGTTCATACACAAAATAGTTTAGCAAAATCTACCATAAAGAGGGTTAAACTCATAGCTAGGCTATTATTACAAGGATGCAATTTACCAACATCTTGTTGGGGTCATGCAGTTTTAAACGATGCTGATCTTCTACAATTAAGACCAACTGCATATCATACCACCTCTCCTTTATAACTTGTACATGGAGATCAGCCCAATATCTCCCATCTGCGAAAATTTGGATGCGTTGTATACACACCAATTTCACAACCTAAGCGAACTTCTATAGACCCTCACAGGAAATTAGGAATATAAGTGAGATATTAATCCTCGTCTATTATTAAATACCTGGAGCCTTTAATAGGAGATTTATTCACGGCCCGGTTCGCTGATTGTATTTTTAATGAGGATCATTTTCCTGCTTTAGGGGGAGATAATAAATTTATCAATGACCTCGAAAAATAAATTGAGATGACAAATCCATCCTAAATATTGATCCACGTACAAAGGAAACTAAACTCCAAGTTTAGAAAATTATAGAGTTACAACAAATTGCTAGTAACATGTCAGATGCATTTACTGACTATAATAATGTTACAAAGTCTTTGAATCCTGCTGTCAATGCACCTTGCCGAGTGGAGGTACCAATAAAAATCACTCAACCTCCGAAAAGGGGGAGAACAATAGATGCTTCAAGCAAGCGTCCAAAGACTAAACATTCCTCGAGGAAAGTAAATGCAAGTCAACAAAATGTTGACATACATCAAAGGGATATTTTAAATCCTTTATCCAGCCCTTAAGTGCGCACTATAGAGCAGGCTGGACAATCGGAAAACTCTGATTCTTCTATGTTGGGAAGTCAAGAAGAATTATAGAGGATAAGAGAAATTTTCATCAATTATACTAGTTCCGAAAAATTACTTGACCGTAGTACAACGGTCTTTAACTCATGCTTTTCAACCATGATTGCTGATATTCTCCAAGATCATTATCCTAAGAACATGGCAGAGTGTAAACAACGCTCAGACTGGATCAAATGGAAAGAAGCAATTAAGACATAACTTGACTCACTTAAAAATAGAGAGATATTCGAAAATGTAATACCTACTCCTATTCGAACCTATCCTGTTGGGTTCAAATGAGTTTTCGATCGAAAGCGAAATGAAAACAATGAAGTTGTGAGATACAAGGCAAGGCTAGTTGCACAAGGGTTCACGCAAAGACCCGACATTGATTTCAATGAAACATATTCTCCTGTTATGAATGGAATTACTTTACGATATTTGATATCTCTAGCAACACAAAAACATCTATCTTTGCAGTTGATGGATGTTGTGACTGCATATTTATATGGGTCACTAGATTCGGATATTTATATGAAGGTTCCCGATAGGATACCTATACCGAATGGAAAAGTAGATCGCAACATGTTTTGTGTTAAACTCAACAAGTCATTATATGGCTTGAAACAGTCTGGAATGATGTGGTATAACCGACTGAAGGAGTTCATTTTAAACAAAGGCTACTCTACAAATGATGATTGCTCTTGTGTCTTCATTCGAAGATCCTCAACTGGTTTTGTACCATATCAGTATATGTTGATGATTTAAATATCATTGGCACTAAAAATGACATTAAAGAGGTACAAAATCATCTTAAAAAGAAGTTCGAGATGAAGGATTTAGGTAAAACTATATTTTGCTTGGGTTTACAACTCGAGCACCTTCATACGGGCATTATCGTATACCAATCAGCTTATGTTCAAAAAGTATTGGAGAAATTCAATATGAACAAAGCATATCTATCTAAAACTCCTATAGTAGTAAGAGGACACAGATCCATTTCGGCCATGCCAAGAAGGAGAAGAAGTTTTGGGTTCTGAATACCCATACCTTAGCACCATTAGTGCACTTATGTATCTTGAAAATAACACAAGACCCGATATTGCTTTTCCAGTAAATTTATTAGCAAGATATAGTAGTGCTCTTACAATACGTCATTGGAATGAAGTGAAAAATATTTTAAGATACCTTCAAGGTACACAAGATCTTAGACTATTCTTTCCAAAGAAACAATATCTAAATCTCATTGGCTATGCCGATGCAGGATATTTATGTGATCTCCACAATGATAGATCACAAACTGGTTTCATATTTTTACACGGACAAACAACAATTTCTTGGAAGTCTTCTAAACAGACTCTAATTGTTACGTCTTCTAATCGCTCCGAAATCATAGCATTATATGAGGCTGCACGTGAATGTGCTTGGCTACGTAGAGTGATTTATCATATCCAAGTCTCAAGTGACATTGGGCTCATTGAGTCACCAACCATTATCTATGAAGATAATGCAGCTTGAATTGCTCAGATGCAATCAGGTTATGTGAAAACTAATGTTACTAAACACATAACACCTAAACTCTTTTATCCACATGAACGTGAATGGAGAAATTGATCTCCAACAAACTAAGTCATGTGATATTTAGTTGATTTATTCACTAAGTCCCTACCATACTCCACATTTTCCAAATGTGTCGAGAGATTAGGTATGCGTAGACTTAGAGATTTATAAGGTTTAGGGGGAGCTTTGTCATAAGAGCTTCATGACTATTGCATCAAATTATACTTTTTTTCTTATGTGACTTTCTACTTTTAATAGTTTTCTCACAATAAGTTTTAATGAGGCAATGAGAATGTAAGATAATGTCAGTTTTCTTATTTTCTCCACATGAGTTTTTATATGAAAACATATATGACATTTAAATGTTGTGTTTTTCTCCCGTTTTAATAATATTTTCATGAGTTTTTACACAAGCATTCAATTATATATCTTCAAATTTTTCCCACTGGATTTTTCAAAGATTATAGCCATTGACAAAGAGTTCAAGTGCTCAAGGGGGAATGTTGGAACGCAATTTTGACATGTGATCACTTGAAGGGTCATATGCAGTTGTAACTTCCTTCATCTAAGAGTCATGTCTCCTCTCCAATGATCACCATCACATGTATAAATAAAAGACAAGTGAATGAATAAAACATAGTTTGAATCATTGTGTTCTTGTCATTGTCTCTCTCTCAATTTCAATCACAACAGCTTGCTCTGCTCCGTCTCCTTTACCCATCACCCACCACCACTTGGATCGGGAGATCGCGGCAACTGAAGCAACAACCCTCTCCCTGGTACGTGCGCCCACCTCCTCTTCCCCCCCTAGGCCTCGTTTGGACACTTGGAGAAAAAACCCATGTGTGATGGAAACCACGCCGGGGTTGGGTGTCCACCCAATCCTCGCAGGGAAGGTTTCCCACTGTTTTTTTTTTCATTTGGATGTTGGAGAGTATTCCCGTCGCTTGGGGACACCAGCCAGTTCACGTACGCCTCGTTGCCGCATTTCGTCGAGCACGTCCCGCCTTGTTGCCGCATTTCGTCGAGCAGGTCCCGCCTCCCTGCCCTGATGGAGAGGACGACCAGTGGATTGACGCCCGGGACGGCTCGGCATCAAGGTCCTCGCTCGTCACCCCTCTCCGACGGCGATGGCCAAGATGCTCCTGGGCCGACACTCGCGCCGGTCGCCCACGCCGGGCTCGACGCGGTGGACGACCGCGAAGCACGCGGGCGTGGCGGACCCGCACGCCACCACCTCCGACAAGATGGACGCGTGGACCGGCGGCGTCGCGCCGGACGAAGGCGGCGCGGACCCGGAGTCTAGCTAGGCGGGTACCTGGATCCTCGAGCCGGTGAACTGGTGGCTGCCACCGTCGCTGCTGCTACCGGTCGTTGTCACTGTTGTTGCACCACTGTCGTCCATCGTTGCCGCCGATTCTTCTCTGCCCCTCGCCGCCTAGCTAGAGTACAGGAGAGAACCCTTCCCTACCTCCTTAGCCCGTGCATGATCACGCCACTCAACAACTACCTCCACTGGTGCGGGGCTGCGGGCTGCGGCGCCGGCGAGGGGTGGACAGGCAAGAGAGGGAGGGACGAGCTGGGGGAGGTTGAGGGGACCGGAGAGGAGGAAGTGGTCCTGCTATTCTGGCCCCCTTCTCTCTTGCCCGCGGGTTGGAGACGACGCGGGACGGAGCGAGGATTCCCGTCCCGATGGGTAGAGGAGTCGGTGGATTTCCACTCGATCGGCGTGGATAGGGAGTCCGTCAGATAAATCCACTCCCTATCCAAATGAGATTTTGACCCACGACGAGTATTTCAAGTGAGTGTGTATTTCAATCCACGAGTGGAGTGGATTGGGCCTGGATCCACTTCAATCTACCCTTTCCCAAACGAGGCCCTAAGAGTGAATCCTCCTCCTCCGTCGCTGCTTCAAACAGGGGTTGCAGTCTAACCTCTTCTTATACCTCTATAGATAAATCGATGATCTAATTTGGGTAGGGTTCCTTTGATTTTTCACGCTTGCCGCGATTGTTATCTCGACTAGTCAAGTTTAGTACTAATTCCTTTCTGCCTCACTCTGTAGGGATGTACGTATTGGTTACTGTACTTCAGTAGCCAGTGCTACTTCGGTTCGGTTCCATTCGACTGTACTCAGGAGCGATACCTGACCAGGGTCGATCTCCACTTTTGCCGCGGTTGTTGTCGACTCGTCAGTGTCCCATCTTTACTGTGTTAAGCGCATAACTGTTGTGGGTGCGATGAGCTTTGTGTTGATTACTATCGTTTTCATGTCACACACCGCAAAAAAAAGTCTACCTGTCCTGTTTATGTAAGTTCATGTTTTGTCATTGGGCTAATGGACTACTTTTTCTGGATCTTTTTATTTGTCACCGGTAAGTTCAAAAAATGAACTTTGCCGCCTTGCCGGTGACAAATAAAAAGATCCGGAGGGAATAATGTTGGATGTGGATGGACAGACAAAACAGTCACTATGGCTCGCTCACTTGTTGCTGCTGTAAGAGAGGGCAACATTTGCCCAGTGGTTTTTGGTTACAACTCTCAAGTCTTTTAGAGCGAGTCTCCCTTGCAGTGTAACTCATAGAGATATGGAAATCTCTTTTTTTTTACTCTTATTTCTATGCAACAAATGATTTACACGCTGCACTCTATAGCCTAATATTACAAGTGATGCAATTAGGTTTTCAGTTGTGATCTCAGTTGAGATGGAGCCTGACCGGAGCCCTGCTGAACAGACCTCTCTACGTGGGAATGATTGGGAAGTTGTACAACTCACTGCGTCAACGTACGCATCTGCACCTGCTCCAAGAAGACCTGAACTTTCCGAGGAGGTTGAAGCTAAGAAATACGGCACAAAAGGAGATGATGATTCAGCTGCAGCACTGTTGATGTCTGACCATTTCTCAGTGTCGCGGAATGAAGTTGAGAGCCTCCTCATAGGCAAAGACAGCAAAGAGCATCAGAAGGAACTGTGCAGCCTAGATGCAGTTTCTAACGTGGCGGATGATGGAAAGTATCAAGAGACCTGCGAGCATAAATTGAGGGATGACCTTGACAGGATTCCATCCTTGGGCAAAGGGAAAAGCCTTTCCTTGGCTGATATGGAGTTTGATGGCAGCAAAGAACTGCAGGGCATGACTTCGGTTGGAGAAGAGCCTGTCAGGCTCTCAGCACCTAGTTACATTGCTAGTGATGATGCTGTTGAAAAGGATTTAAGCTGGTCATCTACTGAGAGTAGAAACGAGAAGAAAACTGAGGAGTCAACCGTGCACAAAGTGAACCCAGCAGCTGGTTCAACTAAGACTGTTTCTTCTGGTAATCAGAACAAACCTGATGGATATGGACTGCCACGTGATGCGTGTTGGAAGAAGCAGCTTTTGTCATTGTACAAGAATGCAAAGGAAAGTACCGGGATCTGGCCTATTGTGGCAGCAGCTGCTGCTGCTTTGGTAGGCATGGTGTATTTTGGGCGGCGCTGGCAAAAGGGCAAGTCGTTGCAACTTCAGCCGGTCAAATTACAACCTTCAAGCAGCAAGGAGGTAATTGCAAAGCACCTTTCTTTTTGAACCAATGCAGCTGCAATGGAAAGACTTGTTTCATGCTTATCCAATTATGACTGCCATATGTACTGTTTCTTATATTACTTAGTGCCCTGCAATGTTTGAGGTGTGAGCATGTAGAATTGTAAATTGCCATAGCTATGCATTTTATATCGTTTTCCTTTTCAGTGGTTAATCATAATTCGATGCTAATAAAACGCTACTCTTGTTTGCATTTTGAGAAAATTACTCATGCTGTTGGTCCATTAAACCGTAAGAAGGACATTCTTGTTGCCGGCAATCACCAGACTTCCGGCATTCATGGGCATGCCTGACACAATCAGTCCGCGAATACATGGACATCCTCAATTCAAGATGTAATCCTGTTATACGTGTCCTGATACACAAGGCAGTGGTTCTATAAAATGGAGACAGTGGATCAAAAAAGTTTGAGCAACATTTGAAGGACAGATGTTTGTTCAAGTATGTGTGCTGGATATGTAAATTCTAAAAATCCTTTTGGATGTAATAAATATATTTGCATAGCGTGATTTCCTTTTATTCCCTCGTTCTTTCATTCGAACTCAACTAGTTTCTGCGCCGCGCTGCGATCAACGTCTGTATCTACCATAACGGAGTCATCTTTGTTTATGCATTTGGTTTGGCGTGTACTGACGGCTATCATCTGCATGTCATCAGTTAGTCTAGCCATTCTTTTGATATATGTCCAAAAACCTCCAGCATGAATTCGTAAAAAAAAAACGTGCTAATTCGGTAGACGTGTCGCCTGCTAATTCGTCAAAAAACATAAGCCCGATTATTATAGCACTAACAGAAACTGCAGCGGGGTGTTAGCTGCCAAAAACCAGAGTTAGATGAAGTGAAGCACATGCGGGTCTATATTAGATCTAACGTAATGGTGATGGTGATGCTGCTGATGGGGACAACCCAACAAACCAAGCATCGAAGTGCAGGTTCCAAATCCTCTGCAGGTTCCAAACTGCTATCGACATATTGGTCAGATATCTGTTGGTTTCTTACTTCGTCTGGTGGCTGCTGGAGTGCTGCTGTGTTTCAGACTCAACAACAGTGTATCAAACCACTTAATCGTTGATTGATGACCTCCATCGATCCTGTGTTACGTAATTAATTATCGGTGATTTAAGAAAAATCGACAAGGTGTTACATTATTATCGTTGGGATAAACAATATTTTTTAAACTAAAACTGTTGTTCAACAACAGTATAGTAAATTAAGAATGGAGGAAATAACTAGCAGAACTTTAATGCCGAGTTATTATAAGGCTACGAAAACATACGGACGGCATTTTTTTACGGAGACGAAACGGGAAACTGATGAATGAAACACGGAAAGTGTAAGACCAGAAACCGCGTACGACCCAAAACGGAGCTGCTTGTTCCCCCCCCCCCCCCCCCCCCATAAAAAAAATAGAGAAACTGCCGAAGGAAGAAATTAAAATAAATAAATAAAAATACACCCTGTTTATAAAATAAATGACGTTGATGACAACTAATTTAGTTCAAGTTGAACTAAATTAGTTATCCTAAATATAGAATGAATCGCGTTGTCGTCAGCTCAACATCCGCGCAAGTCTAGGTCACTAACGTATGAGTTCGGTTCCTTAGGGCTTGTTTGGAACAAAGGAATGAAAAATAGAGGAACGGAAAAAGACATAGGAATGAAGAAAATGTAGGAACTCGGAATGTGGAAAAACCATAGGAATCTAAATCAGAGGAATGAGAAGTTTCATGTGTTTGGAATGTAGGAATATAAACACAAAAACAAAAATAACAGTACAACTAAATAAAAATTTTAGGAGCTATATTATAATTATAGGGGTTAACATGACATTAGTATTAAGTATGAATAAATCAAATTTGGACTTTTGTAGTGCTTCTTGTTGTATACTTATCTGCAATTTGAAGGAAAATACTTGTTCCTGCTTTAAAAAAAAAATTAAACTAGGCAAGAGAAGGTGATTAACATGTGAGCTGACTTTTTGAGGAAGCGTTGTGACTTTCCCTGAGGTTATACCATTTTTTGATTCCTTCATTTTATAAAGGAAAAGTTTCTTTCCACAGGAATGAGAGACACCATTTTTTTCATCCAAACACTATATAACATCAGCAATCCACAGGAATCCCATTTCTCTAAAATTCCTTTGAAAAACCTCTATTCCAAACAGGGCCTTAGTTGGCTAACTCACGCACACGTGAGATAGCAGTCATCTCGCGCATCATTCGTCATTTATTTTGAAACGGAAATAGTACTTTCCCAAGAGCACTTGAGACCAAATACTCATAATACCAGTCCCTATGATAACACATCGTAATGTTACTCAAGGGGAAATACAAATTCAAAATCGGCAAATACCGTTGTGTAATCTACTGAACTTAGTGCATAAGGAATGAGTTATGGAGCAGCAGCATAAAAAATTCGTAAATTTGCCAAGTTATAAAGCAGTGATTTATAGAGTAACATAAATAAAAAAACCGGCGTTATTAATAATAAAATAAAAATGGGCGGCGATAAAAGGTGACACGGCCCGCAGCCCGATTTCATTCGCCCCTCCTCTTCTCTTCCTCCCTTTCACCCGTAGTGAGTAGTAGCCTAGTAGGGTGGCGACGACTGCGCGAGCCATCACCGGTCTCTTCGCCGACGACCAGCGCCCACCAGGTATGAATGCCCCGACCCTTCTCTCTACTTCCTGCCGTGCGAAACGCAGCGCCACCAATCCCGGCCCTAATGTATCTATGTACTTATTCGGATCTGACCCAGCCACTCCCACTGGTATATGATGCGTGGATCATACCGACTAGCTTCGATTTTTCTGGAAAAAAATATTATATACTTGTTCACCGCCCCCCCTAGCTGGTTACCGTTTACGGTTTACTGAATGATGTGATGATTCCTCTTTGATTGAATCATGAACAGGATGATTTGATCCCTTCGTTTCGGTGGACTCGCGGGCGTGATCCGGTGGATTTCGTCGATTACACTGACAGAATCATGCTTCCCTGCGTGTAAAAGCTTGCACCTCCTGCGTGTGATTCCATCCCTGCAGCACACACAATTGTGTGCTTCCTCCTTGTTGCAACATGCAGAGTGGAGGCGAGATCATGCCTGTTCACAACAGCGTCGATACAGTGAACGCGGCTGCCGCTGCAATCGTCACCGCTGGGACCCGAACACAACCTCCTGAGCCGGTTCGTGCTTCTACGTCTCACTGCATTGTTTCCTTTTTATCTATAGTAAAACTTTCCATTCTGCATGGTTTTTAGTGGATCTATCTATGGATTGTGATGATTGCGTAACTGTCATAGCTTAACAGACCTGCTGTGTGTGCGTGTGCGATTAAATGTATTTGCTGCTTATTCGTGTGGATTTACATGTGCTGCAAGTAGACTACGTCTCACGCAACACGTGTCACTAGCTTTTCTTGAATTTATATGTGATAGGCTTCCGATTGCGTTGTTTCAGTTTCAGATATCCAGTAACGGAAAAATGCCGTTTTGCGTTACTTGCGCTCATATTTTTGTTAGGTTTTATGTTTTATTCATTAATAGGCCTCGTGGAAGTTGCGTTTTCGTTACGCGGATGGATTGAGTAATCGGTACCTTTTCCATAAATGGCATTCCCATAGAAGCATAGGTCAGGATGCAAACAGATGCTAACAAAAACTGGCTTGTTCAGTTCTGTGCATCAAAATTTTATATTCTGATTTCAACATTCTTCCTAGGAAGCTGAGCTATGGAAGACATAGTTTCGTTAATATGCAACGTATGTGCCTTTGTTGTATTTTTAATGACATACATAGTTGTGCTCTAGGATGTTAATCTTTTCATATGAATATCTGCTTTTCTAGAAGATAAATACATCTGTAGATATATGGATGTTTTCCTGCTTTCTTCACTTAATCGACTTGATAGTATTGTTCTGTTACATGATTTTTATATATACATGAAAAATGATCACTTCTGCTTAAAAATACAACTGAATTTAATTTCTGCAATTGTTTTTCCTAGGAAATAGGAACTAAAGCCTGTGCTCTGTTTCTTGTTGAGACAGCCGTGCGCAGAGTGCTATTCAATATTGAAACTCGGCATCTAATACAACATAGTAGATAGCAAAAGAATGTCTCAGAAAGAAGAGGAGTTGTTGAACTCAATTTGAATTTATTCGTTGTGCTAAATAGCATAAATGAAATTCTTTATTTGCTGGCCATATGCCACCACTATATTTTTCTCTATTTTTAATCCTCAATCTATCTGCTCGTTTTTCAGTAGACATGTGCCTAGGCATTTACCTTGGTAAATTTATTAGTTTGCTCTCGTCCAGCTTGTCTAGTTCTGAAAAATAAGACACACTGCTATTCATCCCCATAATTATTTTTCAGTACAGATACGGTAATTTAATTTACTTGCTGAGAATTGATGTCTTGTGATGTGTTACCTCTTGTTAGTAACGTTTGAGTTAATGATTACACATTGGGTATCTGATGCTCGTTGAATTCATGTGACTTTTCCATGTTTATTTATGAATTGTCCATGTCACAAAGCACACTCATCTCATTCCTGATTGCACGTTATCACCAGTCTTATGTTTTCTTTCCATGTTGACTGTTGCTGTTTGTTTGCAGCGAAGAAAATGGATTGATAAGTTGAGTGCGTACTTCTGCTTTGGATCTCACAAGAATAGTGCCAGGCGCATCAGCCAAGCTGCCCTTGTCCCAGAACCTGCACCTCAGAGGACAGATGCACCAGCAACAGATATCCTGAACCATCCTCCACCCATGGCTTCCCCCTTTGTTGCACCTCCGTCTTCTCCAGTTTCTTTCCACCCATCAGAACCCACATCAGTTGTGCAATCACCCCTCTCACCAAATTCTCCACCCCCCACAGGTCCACCATCCATCTTTGCTATTGGTCCATATGCACATGAGACAGAGGTAGTCTCACCTCCGACCTTCTCGGCCTTCACAACCGAACCATCAACTGCTAATGTCACTCCAGCACCGGAGTCTGTCAACCTGGCAAGCCCTTCGTCTCCAGAGCTTCCATATGCAAAAGTTCTGTCTCCAACCAATAACAGCGAAGACGGTGAAACAGGTGATCTTCAGTCATATCCAAATTACCCGGACAGTCCAATAGGGCGTTTGATATCTCCAAGCCCGTGTTGTCCTGGAGCTACCTCCCCATTCCCTGATCCTGAGATGCCAGATGGTGAGGGTGTTGCAACACAGAAGTTGTTACCTCGCCATATGCGTAATGGTGGTTCCCTTTTGGATGGCCATATTACAGCTGCTGTACCAGTTGTGGACTTCTCTGCTCGCCTTCAGCCCAATGATCATCCTATGGATCATCGGATTTCATTTGAGCTGACAGTAGAAGATTTTGCCCGGTGCCTGGAGAAGAAAACCGCTATTTCTGGTGATTGCACCTCAGCATCCTTTCGTCTTGCACCCATCAGCAACGGTGACCACCCCAGAGAATCTGCTGATACAAGTGCAGGGCTACATGTTGATGAAACGTACCATGACTTGCCTGAGAAAGCAAGGCGCTCCCTGTCCCTCCGCATGGCCAAAGAATTTAATTTCGACAACATGGATGCTGCTAACGTGGAAACAAGCATTGGATCTAACTGGTGGGCAAATGAGAAAGTTGCTGGGTTCAGAACAGAGCCCAAAAAGAACTAGTCCTTCCCAATGGCGCAACCGGGTGTGAGCTGACCTTTGCACTGACCATTATTTTACAAGATGAAGGAATGAGCTTTGGCTTCTTTCACTCCAACTACAGTGTTCGATTTCACAAAGATAACCGTGGTAGATGCAAACTTAGTCTGAATCTGCAGTTCATAGCGATAATTTCAAAGTAGTAGATAGTAATTCAGTGTCCAGCTAATATCATTATAAGATACTAGTATAGGTGATGCATATTGTGGAGTCTCTTGGCTATGGAACCGCTGCATAACTTTTCCTGTTATAGCGTCTCTCTTACTTGACTGCTGTTCTGGTACTGATGCTGTTTATGTAATACTCCCTCCAGTCCCAGTAGCAAGTTGCTTCTCTTGTCGGAAACGACAATTAATCTGGACTGGAGGGAGTAATAAACTAGAACTCTTCCTTCCATCAGTGTTGTCAGATGTTGTAAATCAAAAGAACACTTGTGCATCATACAACCACAGCACAGTATGATGTGTCATAACGTCCTTTTGATTTACCGCATTTGATGCACTACACGTCCCTATCCTGGCTGCTACAGAACTGTAGGATTGTTGAGCTACGAATCAAATAGTATAAGAAAATCCTGATGGGAGGGTCCCACGAGAGATTACATCGAGATCGGAATGAGTTGAGTACTGTACGTGGTTGGCCAAGCCTGACAGGCAATAATTTAGCCGATAAATAAATATCATGTGTTTGTGACCCTGAGACGGCCTGTCAAGGGACAAACTCATCGAAGCACGTGAATCTTCATCAGGAAATAGTTGTAGTATTTGGGAGCCACTTTGCTTTTTGTATTATCGGCATCCACTCGGATGAATACGTTACGCTAATATCATACGGGTTACAGATGCTACGACAGGCATGGGGATGCTAAATTGGGCGGAATTCCAGCTTCAAATCATATGGATCAAGTGCAGAGTATGTGGGTGTTTATGTTGCGATATTTCTTTATGGGGTCAGCATCAATCGACGTAAAACTGAAAGCGAGGAAATCCTGAAGAGCATAAGCAAAGCTTAACAAAGTGAGATGGGCAAAGCTTAACAAGCTGAGTCGTGGACGGATAATGTTGATCAGTCACCAAACCCCCGCCCCCGCCAATAATTTAGCTGCTCTGTCGCCTCACCTCCGTCCATGTCACTGGGTCCCGCAATGGCGTTTTTTTTTCTCCTTTATCAATCATTGCATGCCGATGTTTAGCAGCCAAACCTGATGAGCTCTAAGAAGTTGAGAGGTTCCCTGGGCAGAACCGATTAACGTCCAGTAGTTCAATCGATGAAGCACCTGAATATACTATCTATGTTCATAGATCAGCCTTGCATGTGGTGTGTGCCTTCTGCTTGTACACGAAAATGGCAGGTTGTTCAATTTCGGCTAAGAGCATAATTTACCTCCTGTCAAAGCTCAGAGTTAAGTTGTTTCGTTCTGTCAAAGCAGGCAGAGAAGCTGCAGTTCAGTAGTAGGAGGATCTGGGGGCCGGTCCAAGAGCTGTCAATCTCCAGTACAACAGTGCTTCTATTCATGGCCATGCCAGCCATTCGTGGGGAGTGAGTGAGCACACCGCGGCCAGGTGAGCATTTTTTGTTTATACTGGTTAAAAATCCATTTTTTTTTTGTTATTTCTACATCACCACGTTCCCATCATTGGGCAGGGAGGAGGGAGGCCATGTGTGTGCGTTGATTCAATCTGTCTGTGGAGGAATCCCATGCCATGTGTTGCATCCAACAGCAAACAATCCTACCTGGCTCTGGCTCTGGCTCTGGCTGGCTGTTCTCTTTCTCTTCTCTTGTGTGAAAACTTAGTCTACCAAATCAGGCCGCCCTCATCCTGCATCCTGTTCTTCCTCCCCCCTCCCTCCCTCCCTCCCTTCCTCGTAGAATTGCTCCTAGTAGTAGTGGTTTCTTTGTTGATTTCGTCCAAGCACCTGCAGGAGAGCTTTGTCCTCCTCTCAGCTCCTGTTGAGTTCTTGTTGCTGTTCACCAGTATAATCATCCATGCAAGCCAGTTAGTAGTTACTGCTGGCCGGAGCAATCTAGAGAGAGGCGTGCGTGTTTCAATTCTGCAAGAAAAAAAAAAGAAAAAAAAAGGCAATCCATGGCGATGGAGCCTGTGGTGAAGGTGGCGCTGGGTTGTGCGGCGTTCGGCATCTTCTGGGTGCTGGCGGTGTTCCCGGCGGTGCCGTTCCTGCCGATCGGGCGCACGGCGGGGTCGCTGCTGGGCGCGATGCTGATGGTGCTGCTGGGCGTGATGAGCGCCGACGAGGCGTACGCGGCGGTGGACCTCCCCATCCTGGGCCTGCTGTTCGGGACCATGGTGGTCAGCGTGTACCTGGAGCGCGCCGACATGTTCCGGCACCTGGGGCGCCTGCTGTCGTGGCGGAGCCAGGGCGGGCGCGACCTGCTGGTGCGCACCTGCGCCGTGTCCGCGCTGGCCTCCTCCCTCTTCACCAACGACACCTGCTGCGTGGTGCTCACCGAGTTCATCCTCAAGATCGCGCGGCAGAACAACCTGCCGCCCAAGCCGTTCCTCCTGGCGCTGGCGTCCGGCGCCAACATCGGCTCCGCCGCCACGCCCATCGGCAACCCGCAGAACCTGGTCATCGCCGTCCAGAGCGGCATCTCCTTCGGCCAGTTCGTGTTCGGCATCCTCCCGGCCACGCTCGTCGGGTCCGCGCTCAACGCGGCCATCCTGCTCTGCCTCTACTGGAACCAGCTGGACGGCGGCAAGCCCACGGAGGAGGTGCTGGCCGTGCCCACCGAGGTCGTCGAGGAGGAGGACGTCACGTCGCACCGCTTCTCGCCCGCCACCATGTCGCACCCTCGAGGTCGTCAAAACGGCCGGTACCACTACCACGACGCGGCCGCGGCCGTCGCCACCACCACCACCAAGCAGAAGCAGAAGCAGGAGCAGGCTGCGGTGCCAGCAGGCAGAGCGCCGTCGTTCCAATTGGGGGTGTCGGCGGGGGAGGAGCCGTGGCAGAGCACGGTGTGGAAGACGTGCGTGTACGTGATCACCCTGGGCATGCTGGTGGCGCTGCTGCTGGGGCTCAACATGTCGTGGAGCGCCATCACGGCGGCGCTGGCGCTGATCGTGCTGGACTTCAAGGACGCACGGCCGTGTCTCGAGAAGGTGTCGTACCCGCTGCTGCTCTTCTTCTGCGGAATGTTCATCACCGTGGCCGGCTTCAACAGGACGGGTATCCCCAGCGCGTTCTGGGAATTCGTGGAGCCCTACGCGCGGATCGACACGCCCGGCGGAACCGTCATCCTCGCGCTCGTCATCCTTCTCCTCTCCAACGTGGCGTCCAACGTCCCGACGGTCCTCCTCCTGGGAGCGCGCGTGGCGGCCTCGGCGGCGGCCATCTCGGCCGCCGCGGAGACCAACGCGTGGCTGATCCTGGCGTGGACGAGCACGGTGGCCGGCAACCTCTCCCTCCTGGGCTCCGCCGCCAACCTCATCGTCTGCGAGCAGGCACGCCGCTCTCAGCATCACGGATACACGCTCTCCTTCTTCAGCCATCTCCAGTTCGGCTTCCCGGCGACGCTCATCGTCACCGGGATCGGGCTGCTGCTCATCAGAACCTAGCTAGCTACTCAAATTTCTCGCTTGCTTGCTTGCGACCACGAGTGGAGGATATGTACTATACAAAGTAAAACGACACGTGTAAAATTCTCACTTTTTTTTTAATATTCTTATTCGATCTTCTGGTCGTTTGGTTTGTAGTACAAGATTCATCATCCTTCAGTTGCCTCGTGATGGTCATTTTGGAGGAGTACAATAGTATCATAAGATGTGTGGATTTATTATCAGCTTAATAAATTTGCACTAGGGAAGCCAGCGACAGGCAGCACGAAATGCAATGAGATGAGCAGCAGGCAAAGCCCAAAAGCCCAAGCCCAGCAGCCCCACGCCGCGCCGAGATTGATGGCCGAGGCCCATAGGTCCATAGCGATCTGTTGTGTCTCCTCTCTCCGCTTCCGCTTCCACCTCCATCACCCCCCGCCCCACCTCGCGTCCCGCCACCGCCCCCTCCACCCCCGCCGCCGCCGCAGGAACGGAGGATGGACGCCCCGGGCTCTCCCTACATCTCCTCGCCGGAGTCCGCGCCCAAGCGCGCCCCTCGCTCCCCTCCCCCGCAGCAGCAACCTTCCGAGGAAGGAGGTAATAACCACGCATCTCCCCCTCTCCCTCCGTGTCACTTTAGCCCTTCCGCATCTGTGACATGGTATGCCTGCCGGATGTATGTATCTATGGATCCGCGAGATCCGGGATTCTCGTCCCGCTCCGTGTTACTCAGACACCTGCGGCCGCTTGACGTTTCTCTGCAGATGACGACGTTAAACCGACGCATTTGAGGTTTCTGGTGTCCAATACGGCCGCAGGATGTATTATCGGCAAGGGTGGATCCACTATCAACGACTTTCAGTCCCAGTCCGGGGCTCGTATCCAATTATCACGTAGCCATGAGTTTTTCCCTGGCACAAACGACAGGATCATCATGGTTTCTGGACTGTTTGATCAAGTAATCAAGGCCACGGACCTCATTCTCGACAAACTTTTGGCTGAGGTAAACACGTTTGTTTTTTCTCCAATGCTTCTCCGATGATATGATTCACGGTTCATATGCTCAAGTTGTTTTGCCAGGGTGAAGAATTCAACGAAGCTGAAGCTAGGCCCAAAGTTAGGCTTGTAGTTCCTAACAGTTCCTGTGGTGGAATAATTGGTAAAGGTGGAGTGACAATCAAGTATGCATCATCATATACTTTTCAAGTTTTTTGCAGTTGCGAACACAAGTTGGTGCAATCTAAGGATACCATATGTGCACTTACAAAGCTAGCATGTTCCATTTTCTTGTCAGGTCATTTATTGAACAGTCGCATGCTGGAATCAAGATTTCACCACAGGATAACAACTATGTTGGTTTGCATGATAGGCTTGTTACTGTAACAGGAACCTTTGATAATCAGATGCAAGCTATAGATCTGATATTGAAAAAGTTATCTGAGGATGCTCATTACCCACCTAATTTGAGTTCACCATTTCCATATGCAGGTAAATCCTATCACTTTTTGCTAGTTGATGTTAACATATGCCAACCTGGTTGCTTATTTGAAAATGTCTCATTCTGACATCTTCCTTGCACCAGTTTTTTACTACTTCATATGCTGCATTTCACCTATAGAATTTCACAAAAAAATGCCATAGCTAAGCATGCTCACATTAATTTACATTTGGACTTAGACATACCATTTGCTAGTAGTAGGCTTTTTAGTACAATTTCTGTTATTGTATCATAGTATTCTATGGTCAACTTCCTCATTTCTAAAATATCCAGGTCTTACTTTCCCGAACTACCCTGGTGTTCCTGTTGGGTACATGATTCCACAGGTGCCATATAGTACTCCTGTGAACTATGGACCTAATGGTTATGGAGGAGGAGGAGGAAGGTACCAAAACAACAAGGTTAGTGATTGTTTTGGGTTACTGTTGGTGGCTGTCCTGCATCCCTCTTACACGTGTCAATTGAAGCATTCAAGCATCACATAATGTACTAGAGGAGAGGGAGGTATATTTACATATATTATTTAATAAACATACCGTTCTCTCTTCGTAATCACGATGTATACACATAATTTCACATTAGTCAACGGAATTCCAAGAAGGCACTTCAATTGTACATTGAACTGGATGTCTGGATCTCACAACTTTGAGGTCTTGCAAGTTTTACTCTGTGGCGTTTTTAATCTTTAGTATGATTATGTAGAACAGAGTAGTTTTAGAATGAAGTTGATTCGCTAGACTGGATGTTCCTTTTTTTTGGAATTGCTGTGTTTTATGCCATAAAGCTGTTCCATATCGTTTTGAACTTGTCAAGGCTGGCTGTATACTGAGATGTTTGAATTATTATCTTATTTGTACTGTGAACACCATGCTTTTCTTTTCTTGATTGATGCTGCACATTTCGTGAAAAGTGTGGTTTCTTGTTGGAAAGAATTGCAATTTCTTTTTGATGTTATGGCTGAATGATACGTAGTTTGAAATCTACGTCAGTGGTTGTAATGATTTTCTTTTAAAATTTGCAGCCTAGTACCCCTAGTCCCATGAGGTCGCCTGCCAATAATGATGCCCAAGAGTCTCACACTATTGGTGTTGCGGATGAACACATTGGTGCGGTTGTAGGCCGTGCCGGAAGGAACATAACAGAGATAATTCAGGTATCATACTTATTAAGGTTTTTCTGCAACAATGATGTGTCAGTGAAGCAGTTATGCACTAAAAAAAACTGTTGATGTCTGCTGTTTAGTGTTTTTTTTTCTAATGAGTCTGCACTTTGTCAAAAATGCAGGCTAGTGGTGCTAGGATCAAGATATCAGATAGGGGCGACTTCATAGCTGGGACATCTGACAGGTACCTCCCGTTATTTATGCTCATATATGAGAACTGTTTTCCTCTGGGACTTCTGGTGAAGGTTAGGTGGTAATCGCAAAGTATATGCAGGAAAGTGACAATCACTGGAACACCGGAAGCTATTCAGGCTGCAGAGTCGATGATCATGGAGAGGGTGTCAGCCAGTGCGGAGAGGTAGTAAGTAGGTGAAGGCTGGATGGCTTGCCATCCAAAGGAGATGCGAATCTAGGAGGAATGGAGAGATTTATATCTTTTTTTTTTGTAGCAAAGCAAAGCGAAGTTTGTTGTTTTATTTGGTCCAACTGTCCAAAGTTAGTAGCTGCCCCGTTTGGTTTGGGTTAATTTACTTTGGAATAGGAGTTAATGTGTTGGTCCCTCCCTCCCATAACAAAGGCGCCGGTGTGGTTGTGCATGCCTTCATGCCTGCCTATTTGTAGTAAGTGGTAGTTTGACAGATTCCGTTTCGTCCAGTCACATGTGCAATTACTGTACTGATTTCGTATTACTGGTACACTATGTAGCTGTAATTGCTCTGATGGCAACATGATGCCAACGCGTGATGATCCGATCCCCGCGTACACATCCACCGCAGGTCGTATTCGGTCAGACCTGCAGGCTTCTAGAAGACGGGGCCCAGCCCAGCCCAAGAAGACGTGACTTTTCTCTCTCGCATCGTGTTGATCTTGTGTTCGCCGCCTCCTCAACCTCTGCTCCGACCCCGATCCACACCCAATTTTGCGAAATTCCGATGAGCAGCAGCCTGTCGCCGCTCGGCGGCTCCTCCTCCTCGGAGGTCCCGCTCGCCCCGGGCTTCCGCTTCCACCCCACCGACGAGGAGCTCGTCTCCTACTACCTCCGCCGCCGCATCCTCGGCCGCCGCCTCCGCGTCGACGCCATCGCCGAGGTCGACCTCTACCGCCTCGAGCCCTGGGACCTGCCCTCCCTCTCCCGCATCCGCAGCCGTGACGCCCAGTGGTACTTCTTCGCTCGCCTCGACCGGAAGCTCACCGGCGCCGGGGCCGGGGGCCGCGGCGGCCCCGGAAACAGGACCAACCGCGCCACGCCGCAGGGCTACTGGAAGACCACGGGCAAGGACCGCGAGGTCCGCCACCGCGGAAACCTCGTCGGGATGAAGAAGACGCTCGTCTTCCACCAAGGCAGGGCGCCCAAGGGAGCCAGGACCAACTGGGTCATGCACGAGTACAGGCTCCTCGACGCCACCACCGACGGATCCCAGGTTAGTTTACTCGTCCTTCTCTTCTCGTCTCTTCCCTCCCCCAAACCGGAGGACGGACATCATCCATCTAATAAATACTTTGATCCCTGCTTATCTAGTGAACGAACGCCTCATCATTTGCTTCATGGGAAACCCTTTCCCCTTCTGTGTTGCGAGTGTGTAGGACCTGCATGTGGTCTGTAGAATCTTCCAGAAATTCGGGTCTGGCCCACAGAATGGAGCACAGTATGGCGCTCCCTACATGGAAGAGGAATGGGAAGAAGAGGATGATGATGATGATGCTGTTGAGAAAGGAGCTGCCATCACTACACCTGCAAAAGTGGCCGCCACCTCAGACACTACAGATGAAGAGTCGAATGAGGATTCTAAGACCAATGAGCTTGCTCAAGTGAGTAGCGCCAGCCATCTTGTTCGCCTTCATCAAATGTTTGCTAATGTGTCATGAAGATGTTGATTTCTGTTATTTGTCGTCTGCTCTATATAGGCCCATGAAAATGAAATACTCAATCCACCAGAGATGGCCGCTCTCCAGGCTCAAGGTTCGAACGAGACCAGTAACGGAAAGTATGATGATGGTGCTATTTCTCTGGAAGAGATTTTGTCATCAACTGTTAGTGCAGAGAATGTAGGTGGACCAGAAGAGCGGAATGCCACTGACGACAAATTTAGTGTTGCAAATTTCTCTGGATGCCCCACGAAAGATGATGGCTACATTGGTCAGGGTGGCGCTATGAACTGGAGTGATCCAGCAAATGGTGAATGCTCAAACTGGCCTCTGAGATCCTATAGTAATCAGAACCCTGTCAATGGGACTCTTAGTGCTGATGAATACTTTGACACAGGGAACGGTACCAATGATAATGCATATTCAGGGTCAGGGCAGCACCAATCTTGCCAGTCTGATTACCAGAACTTGAATTTGCAAGCTGATGGCTTTGTAGCACCACACCAAGTAGATGATAGTATGTTGTTTTATGATGCTCCACCTAATTGGGGTGACGAAAATGATGACCTATATTTGAGCGATCTCCTCAATGAACCACTTGAAGATGATTTGATGGATTACTTTGTTGATGCCCCGGAGAATGATTTCAAGTATGACATGTCGGGTTCTGTTGAGGGTTCTAATTGTCAGCTTACAGAAATGCCAGACTTTGCCCAAAAGGTTTGCCTTGGAACTGTACGCTGCATTTCCTTCCATACAATTTCCTTCCATACATCTTGTGTTTCTGTTTATCCACTATGGTGTGTTACTTCTGTGCAGTGCGATAACAAAGACAAATCTACATGTGATGGGATCCCCAAGACTTCAGCTGCAAATGGCCCCTATGGTGCATCTTCATCTCGTTCCCATGAGGATCTGTATCCAGATACTGCACTACCAGGTATGTTTGTTATACTTTGTTTGATTTATATCTAGTGTCGTACTGAAAGGTCCAGTTACTCAATTAGAGTTTACAATTTAATGGGACCTTTTTTCTGCTTCAGTAGATGGCACTGCTGATAAAACCTTTGGAAAGCGCCTTGTGAGCATGTTAGGATCAATCCCCGCTGCACCTGCAATGGCTTCAGAGGGTCCTCCGAACACAGGAAAGTCAGTGCTCACCGGTGTCAGCTCAAGCTCAATTCGTGTTACAGCTGGCATCATCCAACTTGATGATCTCAATTTTACTGGCTCCGAGCACGGACTCTTGCAGAAGAATGGAGACTTCCGTTTACTTTTGTCTTTTACCGTGGAAAGCAATGTGGGGTCCAAATCTACCGTTTTTGAGCCTGCTACACAGATGGGAGCTGTCCCAATGGTGATGCGCAGTGGCCTTCATCTTTTCTTCGTGTCAGCAATGATTCTCATGTTGAGCTACAAAGTAGGATCGTGTATTTACAGCAGGTAAGATTAATGGTGCCTCATCTGGCTGAGGTTTGTTTATTTATCTGGGTGGAACATCAGCCTCCCTCGACAAGGGGGGCAATATTTTACAGATTTAGTTTGCATACAATTCTGACCTTTTGAAACATAAATAACAATAAACTCTTGGCTGGACGCATTTGGTGCTGAAATCACTTATCTGGGACATGGACTATCAACTTTCTTCTGTTACATGCTGGGATATTGATGTTTGCCCCCGTGTTTATGACCAATGCCTTGTTGTTGTACACTGGGATGTTGATAGCTTTATTACTGCGAGATGGGTCTTTGAAGTTTGTTGACATTCGTTTTAGGGAGCTCGAAATTTTGACATGGTTCTGGTCATTGATTTCTACTGTGTACCGATCTGGCGATCCCTTGTGGTTCTTCCAGCACCAGAAGCTGAGAGCTTCGCATCCTTAGGTTGGTTTGTGGTTGCGAGTACATTCAGATGTGATGAAGCAGGACAAACATGGACAGACATAGGGTTCCTTGCGAATCAAGCTCTACAGAAAATCCGTGCCCCTCAGCACAGACGGTAGTGTCCCCGGCGACTATTTTATTTTTGAGAAATATTATACTCCCTTTATTTAAAATGAACTAACGGAGGGACTAGTGCTTTTGAAACACATAATTTGCTGATATGAAAACACCATCGAAAAGGTGAGAACTGTATATCTGCCGCATGAAGAAACATGCAGCGACTCCAAAACCACCTTAGAGGCCTGTCACAGTTTAATGGAATTGAATCTCTCGTTTCCATTCTGGGAAACAAGCTCACTCCTCGAGGCTGGACAAAGGACAATGACTCCCATGTGGCTGGATACGAGTCACCTTCTTTCTGCCTGTTCTGTTCGTCAAGAAATGAACGTGCGTGTGACTCCAATGCAGTGCATGCGAAAGGAATGAAATGCAGAGGCTTCCAAAGTTACCAGCTTCTGGAGCATGGATCAGGCCTGTGGTGTGGCCAAAATTCATGAGACAGCAGGACGTGGAGTATCACCGAAGCAAATGAAATGATGCTACGAATTTTCAGGGAACACAGCCTGTATGAACTTGAGGAAACGCTCCGAGTAGAACTGGGGGTTCACGACCGAGATCGAGACCGAATCATACTGCATGGACTTGACAGCATGTTCAATTTTCTTCGTCATGTCGTACTCTTGCAAAATGTCGATGATGCCCAGGTAGAGGACAACGTCATACACCTCGTGAAATGGTTTGCTTTGGTCTTCTACTTTCGGGATTTGCTCAGCCCTTGCAGGCATGTTAACACCTAGCTGGATCTGAAGCCTGGCAAACACAAGCCAACAACCTCCGTAATTCCCCCATTTTGAAATGAGGTCCGGTGACATTCTAGCATGGGTGCTTAGAGAAATAAAAAAGATCCCTCACCTGGCTGTACCTGGAAGTAGGAGATCTACTTCCCCAAACCCAGCAGCTGACGATCGCAAGCGGCTGCCTCTGATGTGTGGGCCAACCACCACACTGTTTTCACCGCTGCTCTCAACCAACACTAATCCTTCTGGGTAGCTGAAAGCATCGTCCTCCTGAGCATCTGCACAAAAACATGGTCCACCATCAATATTACCCCTGCTGATCTCAATAAATAACTAAACAAAGAATCATACAGGTTAAAACATGGTATCACGTCAATAAGAAAAGTGAATCACAGACCGGCCAGCAGCCATTGCTATACAATATTCTTGTGTCTCATCGAGTATCACACAAGTTGAAGACAACCAACCTCTGGCTACCCAATTATAAAAAAAAATCTGGCTACCTGGCCCAACATGTTTTGACAATAAAGAAAATAGGAAATCCATAGGATTTTCAAGTAACTTTGGTTGTCAAGTTGCGCCTTCACTTATCCTGCTCTGGAGTTTGGACACAGTAGAAATACTTGAGATAGTTCAACAGAGGAACTGATACCAGCATACCAGATCAATTAAGTAACTGTAGTAAAGACCATTTACTAAGAGGAAAGGGCATGCTTATACCTTCTTCTGGAAGAACATTCAATCTATCCGCTACCAAGCCCCGACCGCAGGATGCACGTGGCCGTAGGTGCTGGGGAGCTCTATAGTGGACACCAAGCAACAAACTGTAATCCATTATCCGCTGTGTCCTTAAAAATTCACTGTCCGTTTCAATCTGCCTGGAGCGAAGAACAACAATCCATAAGAGAGATAAGCATGGTTTCAGATAATATGACACAACTACATAGTAAAGCCATATCATAATAAAGATTATTTTTGGAGAAAATATACTCACTTAAGTAACGCCTCACGCCAGGAAGGTTCCAGATAAAAGGAATAATTGAGATCCAAATCCTTCAGAGTTGTATTCTCGTCAATTTCAATTTTTTCAGTAGATCGGCCTAAGGATGAGCCTTTCAAATCAAATCTCCGGTGAATTCTCAGTTCAGTGCAGAACATGTTTCCCATTACAACAAACCGGAACTGCAATCAACAAATATAATGGAACATCATTACTACACACAAAAAAAAGAATTGCATTACAGGAACCTTAAAATACACTTGTACTGTTGTACAGAAGCCATTCATTACCTTTTGACCACTAGAAGGTTTCACCCTGTGGAGGCCAAAAAACTTAGTTATGAGGGTGTTCTCATAGGTGCGGACATGATGATAATATTCCGGAAGCATTCGTAAAAGTACCTACAAGACCATATATAGTCACGAAAAGGTCAACATCTACACTTCCTAAGTACTCTCTACGTCCAAGAATACAAGTTATTCAAATTCATGACAAATTGCTTAGCATAACTAAATAAAATTTGGTAGTGTAAATAGAAAATAAAACCTGCACTTCAGATTTTCTTAGAGTTTTAATCATGAATCTATCATCCTGTGATAGGAAAAATACACTCCCACTCTTTCCAGGCGAAGATAGCTCCCGAAGAGCAGAATTTCCACATATGGATATCATATAGTCTGCAGCATCAATCTTGAACATTTCTCTCAAATTCCTACAAAAGTCAAATGAAATTATGGTTTCATGTAGGAGGTTTGAAATAGAAATGAAATATTATACTCCATCCGTCTCTTTTTATTTGACATTGGCTAGTTCATTTTTGAACTGACCAGCGTTAAATAAAAAGGAACGGAGGGAGTATGCCAGTGGAAAAAGTAAAAACATGTCGCAAGAGGCCGTAATATGAGAAGTATGTTAGATAACTGTGAAATTCTAAAGCCCACACATATATGCAGAAAACTAAGGACAATTTATTTTCTCATATGTACATATTGGAACAAACTCCAGTACAAACCTGAAAACCATGGGACAGTAGTCCTTCCATTTAAAATCTTCTGCAGAATGTGAAGGAGTAAGTCGAGATCCTTCTTTAGGAAAGTTCATCCAGAAACTTGCTTTTGGTCCAAAATCTGAAGCACGAACATCACGTTTTTGAATGGGAGTAATCTTTCCAACGGTGTACCTAAGAAAATAACAGGCTCAATATTTCAGAAAATTCTTAATACGAGAACTCCAAATGTCACACTCTGCTATCAATTGAAAACTCTCCTGCGGCATTTTCTAATAGTTGTTGACGACTATACAAGCTAAGAGCCGGTAATCACTGCCAGCTAGCACATCAACTAAGCCTCACAATGTTGCTTTTCTGGATCTAAATGGCACAATGTGCATTATTTTGCTTGGAACACAGCATAAACAAGTACATGGAAGTTCGACTGCAGGGACTTGAAACTGTAATTTTATCATTTTTGTTATATGGTGTCTAGATGACTTATTTATGAGAGAGAAAGAGAGGAACATTTAATGGGAGGGAGATGCTGGATTAGTTGTTAGGTGGCACTACCTGATTCCAAGCTGCAGACTGAGCATTAGATGGTAACTTCTGTGCCCCTTAATTATTGTCTCTCCAGGCCTTTTTGTGTCCCTCACCATTTTCTTCTGGCGTCCTTTAGACTTCTTTGACGAGTCTAAAAAACTCCTGTCAAGTACCACCTCGCTGATTAGAATGCCTTGCATGTATTCCCTTTCCAGTATAGGCAAACGAGAATCACCCAAGTTTTGACAGCTTTCTAGAGCGGAGCTTTCACTTGATTCATGGCCAATGAATTTTTCAATAGCTACCTCAAGACTCCACCGTCTTTCCAAAGACACATTCTTCGAAGGAAGTTGGTCGCTTGAGTTTCTTTTTGATGAAGCGCCTGAAGATTGCCGAGTCATGCCAACCTTCATGTTCCCCATATCAACCGAGGAAGAGTGAAGTATGCGTGAACCATGATTCTGCCTTCTAATATCAGGCAGCACACCTCGGCTTCTGAGACTATTGATATACAACTCGTCATTAACAGGGACTCTGCAACCTTTCGGATAGAATGTGCCTTTCCCGTCCTTCAGGCCTCTGGTCCAGGTTCCAACATAATACCCATATTCGTTCCAGGTATAGATTCCATAACCATGCATCTTGCCATCTAACCAGTTGCCTTCATATGAGTCCCCATTTTTCCATGTTAGGGTTCCTTTCCCAGACATCTTGCCACTTTTCATGTTTCCAACATAGGTGTTCCCATTTGCCCATGTATACTTCCCATGTCCTTGTATTTCTCCCTGAATCCATGAACCTTCAAAGATGTCTCCATTAGGATACGTCTGACATCCAAGCCCATGCTTCCGATTCAACTTCCACCGTCCCTTGTAAACGATGTTACCAGTTCCAGTATAGGTGCCTTCACCATATATGTAGCCACCAGAATACTCACCCTCATAGGTGGCTCCTGACGGCCACACCGTCTTCCCCTGCCCATGCCTCATACCTCTCCTCCACTCGCCCTCATAGACGCAACCGTCTGACCAGAGATACCGGCCTGAGCCCTCCGGTGTGTTTCCCAGTAACGTGCCAGAATAAATGTCGCCATTAGGAAGCCTGATCTCTCCGACTCTGAAACCAGAATTCGTTCGGGAAGAATGTGAATCTTGGCCATTTGTTGCCAAAACCTCCTTTTCAATATTGCAGCTAACGTCTCGGGATAGCTGAAACCTTGCAGAATGTGAGATTCCGCCTAGCTCATTTGGGGGGGCCACAGGGGGTGTCATGCATATCCCCAATGATCTGCACTGCACTGATGAGGAAGGTACGGGAACCTGTGAAACACGTTGGGCAAGTGTCACTAAGCAGATTATGAACATTATACTTACTGAGGGTAAGCTTCTTCAGAAATACTGTGGATACAGCAATACAGGATTAAAGAAAGGCGCAAGGTTACGATGAACATGCCCCAAGTATGGTCTTAACAGTAAATGGACGAGAATAGAGATATGAGGAACTGAAGATCCAGGCAGGGTTTGAATGTTGCTGGGAACCCAATAGAAAAAAAAAAGATTATTTTGTACAGGAAAAAATAATACTAGAATGGAATGAACTCGCAGGAAGAGCGGGCAGTGAGGTCGGATCGAATCGAGACGGGGCACAGAGAGAGGGATTACCGTGGAGGTGGAGTGAAGGGGAGAAAAGAGCGGTGTTTGCCTCGGCTCGACGACGCGGCTGGAGGTGAGGTGAAGTGAAGCGCGCTGGCGTCAACAGGCTTTGTTGTTGTTTTGGAAGAGAGCGAGGAGGAAGACAAGCACGCCGACGACGATCTGTGAGGAGAGCAGGAGGAGCAGGAGTGGTTTGGTCGCCTTTGTGATTCCGCGATTTGGATTTGGCGTTGGACTCGTTCGCTCGCACGCTCAAAGGGAAACATATGATGTGTTTGGTTTCAAGCAAGTTGGATTATAGTACTCCATTCGTTTCATTTTATTTGTTCACTCATTTTTAAACTAACAAGTGGCAAATAAAACGAAATGGAAAAAAATGTCACGTTTTAATTTATTTTTTAACTAAAATGCACAAAAAAATTTGAGAGAAGTATCATTGACGAAGAAAAAAAAGGGAAAGTGCTTTTGAATAAAGATCATTTTGAATTTCTCCATTTTCCTAGGCATCTTCCAGCGCGTAGGTTTTTGGACTACTGCAGTTCAGCTTTTGTTGTCTGTCCATATCTATTTTCATTTGCGCTCGATCTGATCTGCCAAAGTTCAGATTCCTGACCACGTTTTTTACAGCAAAACCAAAGAAAAAGCGACTCGTTTTATAAATATAAACGGTAGGAAAAGAAATTTAATTTCGGTGTTAACTTTAGCCATGGCCCATGGCGCGTTGCTGTTCCTGCGACGGAATCACAAGAAGAAAAACGTGTGAAAAAGTCTGGCTAGCTTTTCCTTTTCGTGATTTTTACGCACGGCACATATCCATAGCATCAGATTCTATCCATCGCCTCGCACGCGTCTTCTCTGAGCTCATCTTCCTGCTCAAGCAAAAAAGTTGAAGCGGTAGGTGTTGGATCTCAGTTGGTAGTGGGGCTTTACAAATACTAACTCCATTATAAAATTGTTGTCGTCAGGAAAACAATTTTAATTCATTTTAAAATTGGAATTGCTGTTCCAACAATAATTTAAAACATTATATTTCAGTATGAAAATCAAACTCGTGTCGCCTTCGGCTTATTTAATTGGTAACTGCAATGCGATTAACTACCAGTAGCAGCAGATTTTTTTAGGGTGGTTGTTGTAGGCTTCACCCCCTCCTCCTCCTGCTGCTACTCGTGGTACCTACAAATACCAACTAGGAAGAGGAATTGGGTTCACCTGGCGGCACCGCATTCGGCATTGTTAATTCAGATTCGCATTATCTCCCACTGCATATACAACATAGAAATAAGATGGGTCTCGAAGAAAAAAAATGAATTTACGGTATTTTATAGAAGAAAACGTCCTTTTGACCAAAATTGAAAGTTAACTCATTTGAATTCACGCGAAAAATTGATATTTTTGAAAATTTTCGAAAACTTACATATGCCTCATAATGCATATACAACATGGAATACAAGCTCAATCTCGAAAAAAATGAATTTATGGTCATTCTTTGGAAGAAAACTATGTTTTGAGCAAAATCAAAGGTTAACCCATTTGAATTCAAGCGAAAATTTGGAAATTTTAAAAATCACCAAAAACTTATGTATGGCTACGTAATACATATAAAACATAGAATACAAGCTGCATCTCGAAGAAAAATGAATTTACGATCATTCTATGGAAGAAAACATCGTTTTGAGCAAAATCGAAGGTTAAACCTTTGAATTCAAGCAAAAAATTAAAATTTTTAAAAATCCCCGAAAACTTACGTATGGCTACATAATGCATATAAAACATGGAATACAAGGTCCATCTTGAAAAAAAATTACGGTCATTCTATGGAAGAAAACATTGTTTTGAGCAAAATCGAAGCTGCACTTGAATTCGAGCAAAAATTTGAAATTTTTAAAATTCTTCGAAAACTTTTGTATGGCTATGTAATGCATATAAAACATGAAATGAAAGCTCGATCTAGAAGAAACATGAATTTACGGTCATTATATGGAAGAAAACGTCGTTTTGAGCAAAATCAAAGGCTAACCCCTTAAAATTCACGCGAAAATTTGAAATTTTTAAAAATCTCTGAAAGCTTACGTATGGCTACGTAATGCATATACAACATGCAATACAATCTCGATCTCAACCAAAAATGAATTTATGGTCATTCTATGGAAGAAAACGACGTTTTGAGCAAAATCGAAGGCTAACCCCCTTTTTTATTCACGCGAAAATTTTATATTTTTAAAAATCCCTGAAAACTTACATATGACTACGTAATGCATATACAACATGGAATACAAGCTCAATCTCAGAGAAAAATGAATTTGCGATCATTCTATGGAAGAAAACGTCGTATTGAGCAAAATCAAAGGCTAACCCCCTTTGAATTCACGCAAAAATTTGAAATTTTTATAAATCCCCGAAAACTTATGTATGGATACGTAGTGCATATAAAAGATGGAATACAAGCTTTATCTAGAAGAAAAATGAATTTACGATCATTCTATGGAAGAAAATATCGTTTTGAGCAAAATTGAAGGCTAACCCCTTTGAATCCACACGAAAATTTGAAATTTTTAAAAATCTCCGAAAAATTACGTATGGCTACATAATGCATATAGAGCATGGAATAAGAGCTTGATCTCGAAGAAAAATGAATTTATGGTCATTCTATGGTAGAAAACGTTGTTTTGAGCAAAATCGAGGGCTACCACTTTGAATTCACGTGAAAATTTGAAATTTTTAAAAATCCTCGAAAACTTATGTATGGATACTTAATGCATATACAACGTGGAATACAAGATCGATCTTGAATAAAAATGAATTTACGGTCATTCTATAGAAGAAAACGTCCTTTTGAGCAAAATCGAATGTTAACCCCTTTGAATTCAAGCGAAAAATTTAAATTTTTTTAAAATCCCTGAGAACTTATGTATGACTACGTAATGAATATAAAACATGGAATACAAACTCCATCTCGAAGAAAAATGAATTTACGGTCATTCTATAGAAGAAAACGTCGTTTTGAGCAAATCGAAGGCTAACCCCCTTTGAATTCACGTGAAAATTTATTTTTTAAAAAAAATCCCCCAAAACTTACGTATGGATACGTAATGCATATACAACATGGAATACAAGCTTGATCTCGAAGAAAAATGAATTTACGGTCATTCTATAGAAGAAAACGTCGTTTTGAGCAAAATTGAAGGGTAACCCCTTTGAGTTCATGCGAAAATTAGAATTTTTTTAAATACCAAAAAACTTATGTATGGCTACGTGATATATATACAACATGGAATACAAGCTCGATCTTAAAGAAAAATGAATTTACGGTCATTCTATAGAAGAAAACGTCGTTTTGAGCAAAATCGAAGCTTAACCCCTTTGAATTCGCGCGAAAATTTGAAATATTTAAAAATCCCCAAAAACTTACGTATGACTACGTAATGCATATGCAACGTGGAATACAAGTTCGATCTCGAAAAAAATGAATTTACGTCATTCTATAGAAGAAAACCTCCTTTTGAGCAAAATTGAAGTCGAACCCCTTTGAATTTACACGAAAATTTGAAAATTTTTAAAATATTCGAAAACCTACGTATGGCTACGTAATGCATATACAACATTGAATACAAGTTTGATCTCGAAGAAAAATAAATTTACGGCCATTCTATGAAAGAAAACGTTGTTTGAGCAAAATCGAAGGCTAACACCTTTGAATTCACGCGAAAATTTGAAATTTTTATAAATCTTCGAAAACTTATGTATGGTACATAATGCATATAGAACATGTAATAAGAGCTCGATCTCGAAGAAAAATATATTTACGGTCATTCTATAGAAGAAAACGTCCTTTTGAGCAAAATCGAAGATTAACCCCTCTGAAGTCGCACAAAAAATTGAAATTTTTAAAAATTCCCAAAAACTTACGTATGCCTACGTAATGCATATACAACATGGAATACACACTCCATCTCAAAGAAAACTGAATTTATGGTCATTCTATGGAAGAAAACGTCGTTTTGAGCAAAATCGAAGGCTAACCCCTTTGACTTCACGTGAAAATTTAAAAATTTTGAAAATCCCTAAAAACTTACGTATGGCTTAGTAATACATATAAAACATGGAATACAAGCTCGATCTCGAAGAAAAATGAATTTACGGTCATTCTACGGAAGAAAACGTCGTTTTGAGCAAAAATCGAAGGCTAACCCTTTTGAATTCACTCGAAAATTTGAAATTTTAAAAAATCCACGACACCTTACGTATGGCTACATAATGCATATACAACATGGAATACAAGCTCTATCTCGGATAAAAATGAATTTACGGTCATTCTATGAAAGAAAACGTCGTTTTTGAGCAAAATCGAAGGCTAATCCTTCTGAATTCACGCGAAAATTTGAAATTTTTAAAAATCCCCTACAATTTACGTATGGCTACATAATGCATATACAACATGAGATACATGCTCGATCTCAAATAAATATGAATTTACGGTCATTCTATGGAAGAAAACGTTGTTTTGAGCAAAATCGAAGGCTAACCCCTTTGAATTCATGCGAAAATTTGAAATTTTTAAAAATCCTAGACAACTAACGTATGTCTACGTAAAGCATATAGAACATGGAATACAGGCTCCATTACGGTCATTCTATTGAAGAAAACATAGTTTTGAGCAAAATCGGAGGCTAACCCCTTTGAATTCACGCGAAAATTTGATATTTTTTAAAATTCCCAAAAACTTACATATGCCTACTTAATGCATATACAACATGACATACAAGCTCGATCTCGAAGAAAGATGAATTTATTGTCATTCTATAGAAGAAAACGTCGTTTTGAGCAAAATCGAAGGCTAACCCCTTTGAATTCACACGAAAATTTGAATTTTTTAAAATCCCCAAAAACTTATATATGGCTACATAATGCATATACAACATGGAATACAAGATCTATCTCGAAAAAAATGAATTTACGGCATTCTATGGAAGAAAATGTCGTTTTGAGCAAAATCGAAGCCTAGCCCCTATGAATTCACGCGAAAATTTGATATTTTTCAAAATTCCTGAAAATTACGTATGCCTATGTAATGCATATACAGCATAGCATAGAAGCTCAATCTCGAAAAAAATGAACTTATGGTCATTCTATGGAAGAAAACGTCCTTTTGAATTCACGCGAAAATTTAAAAAATTTAGAAATTCCCGAAAACTTACGTATGACTATTGTCGGTGGTTTGGATCCGGCAGATCTCCCGACACTACTAAATTGTTAGAGGAGTTTGATGTTCGGTGTGGGCGCGTGGAGATTCAAGAAGGTGAATTGTAAATGACACAGGAGACACAGAGGTTTACGTGGTTCGGGCCGCCTGAGCGTAATACCCTACTCTACGGGTGTGTTGGTGTTGTATTGAATGTATGAGCTTGTATAGAGCGCCTAGAGGGTTTGTAGGGCGTGTGTGTAGATGTGTCTCCATGTGTAGAGTCCGTCGTCGGCCTGTCCTTTTATAGTACAAGGGCAGGCCGTTACAAGTTAGCCTGACCCGATATGTGGCCCCGGCGGTTACTAGTATTGATACTCATTCAACACGTTTAATTGCCCTTAATGACCGAGTAATGGGCTCTGACAGTACCGTTACTGGTAATTAAGGTCATCCGATCATGTGTCATTAATATGGTATTAATGACACTTAATCGGGTCTTGAAGTCCTTGATTCCCCTTTGAAGGTCCGGAGCCGTTGTGGAGTCTTCCGGAGGTTAGAGGCTGAAGATCCGACGGTTGGATACGTGGCAGCACCGGAGCACACTGTGGAGAACAGATGGCTCCGGTGTTACCCGACACGTGTCAGCACCGGAGATTCCCTCGGTCTGGGGTTAGGTCCGGGGGTGCCACTTCGGTACGTAGCCCGGAGCTTCCCCCTTTGCGGGCGGTAGCTCCGGTTTGATAGTACACGTGGCGACCCTGGGACTAACCATGTTGGAGAAGCGGGTCCGAACATGTATGACATGTGGGCCTCCGAAGGTCTTCAAATCAAGTGGATGACTTTCCTTTGAGATCTTTGCAATCCCAAGGGGTATACAGTACCCAGGGTACCGACAGCGGCCCCCTAGGCCCACCTCCGGGGGAAGACCCCTTGGATGAAGTCATTCCGCCGGAGGTGGGTCCATCCTTCGACTTTTGAACTGAGTCTTCAAAGGTCTTCAGATGTGCCGTTGGCGATGGTTCAGAGTTAAATCCTCGCCGCGTGGCGTATCCCGTGTGCGGCAGGTGAGATCTTTGGCGTGCGGATCTCACGCAATTGAAGGTCGCCGGTTCCCAATACGAAAATCGTATCGGTTCCGCGTGCCTTGTCAGGCCGCCGCCTTCGGACTTCCCGCCTCATGATGGCAACCGTTCGCCTGGGTAAGAACCTCGACTTGATCATCGGGGTAGTCTCGGGCCCTCTTGTCATCGGCTGGGTGGAATTTTTGAGTGGTATCTTCGACTTCCTTGTGGTTTCCATCCAAGCGTCGCAAGGGCTTACTTAAGAAGGAAAGCATGCACTGTTTGGGGTTCTTTACGCCTCTCATCTGATCTTGCGCTCAAACTCCCAACTTGTGCTTCGCTTTTCTTCTCTTGCCTTGCCGTGCCGCAATGGAGTTGGGTCTCCGCGAGAGTCGTTTGAAGACCGACAGCGACCTAAAGAAGGTCTGGGCCCTCATGGGATGGTCCTCGGACTTCTTCAACCGCTCGGTCCGCGCCGGTGGAGAGCTCCCGTTTGAGAAGGAGCACGCCGGCGAAATGGTGTACTTTTCTTCGTACACCATGGTGGGGTTGATCCCACCTTTTTCCTCCTTTTTCTTGATGCTGCTAGACTTCTATGGTCTGCAGCTGTATCACCTTGGCCCCCACTCCATTCTTCTTGTGTCTATCTTCGTCCACTTCTGTGAGATGTGGGTGGGAATCCCCCCCTGCACTGAACTCTTCTGGACCTTCTTCACCGTCCATACCACCGGCAGGAGCAATGAGTACCTTGGCTTCTACTACTTCGTGAAGCGCAAGAAGTGCCCATTCAAGTACCTCCGGTCGTTTCCCTCTAGAAAGTGGGATGACTGGAAGAAGGACTAGATAGTCGTCTGGGTGGAGGAGCACGAGAGGCTGGAGCTGCCCGAAGGCCTCCCCAATATCGAGACGACAATCTGGAGTGAAGCTCCGGTGCTGGCGGAAGCCTTCAACCCTGCTCTGACCAGGATCCACCAATGCGTGGAGGGAGGATTGACTCCTCAGGCGGTGTTTTGCAACTTCCTGGTCAACAGGTGGGCACCGCTGAAGAGGAGAGAAAAACTCGCTTGGGCCCTCAACAGCGTGATGGACGACGACCGAGTCGAGATCGGGCTGAAGTCCAACATGGTGGGGACAACCTTAGAGTTCCACCTCAAGAAGTTCCAGCACGGCATCGACATCGCGGGGGACGACTTGACTCCGCCATCAGCTTTTCTCCCTCTGAACGTGAAAGTAGAGTTCAGCAGGGAGCTCCGGCGGAAGATGCCTGTGCTTGACGACCTGGGTGTCGTCGAGAGAAGATCAACCACTAGGGTGGCGATCCCTGGAGCTTCCGAGGGTGGCTCCGACCCTGCCCCGAAGCGAAGGGCCGAGGTCGTCGGCAAGGGTAAGGAGCGGGCGGAAGAGCCTTTGAGCCGGAAGAGGAAGCTGCAGCATGCTGACGGAAGGTCCGTTAGGCCTGCCACCTCTGCATCGGCTCCTTCTCCCCGGAGGGGGAGGTCTTCTACAACCGCGGCGACTGTACCCGCAGTGGGGTCCTCCCGGGGAGCTAGTTCCGGGCATGCGACTCCAGCACCAGGGCCGGTGGAGGCCTCTAGGTCCGGAGGTTCTTCCCGATCGAGGGGGGCCTCGACTAGGGAAACGCTCATGGCTGCAACGAGTTCCGAGGGGCCTTCCGGAGCTTCCACGCCGGCTATGACCAGCCCAGAACGTCCGGGAAAAAGGTTCCGTGCAAGCTGGTGCGGAAGCCTCCCAAGGTAATTTTTAATCTTTACCTTGGATAGTTGTTTAGTTGTAGTAACTATTTTTTAAGTTTCTTCGGCCATCATCTGCAGCGTTCCCAAGAAGAGGAGTGAGGTTCCACCCTCAGCCACAACAGCTGAAGCTGTGAGGGCAGAAGCTTCTGCTCCTGTCTCAGTGTCGCCCCAAGTGGTGGCTGAAGCTGCGACAGCTCCGGTGCCAGCTGTCGTGGTCATGGACCTCGACTCATCCCCAGAGACTCCCGTGGTAGCGCCGGACCACGGGAGGGAAGACGCGCCAACGGCACCTGTCCCGGAGGTTGAAGCTCCGGGTCCTGGTGCTGAGATGATGGAAGCTCCAGTCGTTGAGTTGGAGGAAGCAGTAATTCCGGCCCCAGAGCTGGAAATTGTCGAAGCTCCGGCGGTTGAGCCGGAGGTGATTGAAGTCCCGGCGTGCGCGCCAGATGTTGAGGAAGTCCCGGCAGTTGGGCCGGCTGCCTCAGAAGCACCGGCCGTAGAGCCGGTCGTTGTTGGAGCTCCGGGCGCAGGGCCGGTTGAGGATGAAGATCTTCTGGCTCCCGAGCCGGTTGTTTCAGAGGCGTCGGAGCTCGAGCCCCCATCGGAGGAGGTGCCCAGTCCGGAGCCAGAAGCGGCCCCTGCTCCAGAAGTGACGACGTCAGAGGTACCCACGGCTGAGCCGGAGTACTCTGGTGAAGTCACTGGCCCCCTGCCTGATGGGGTGAATGAAGACCTGGCGGCGGGGCCTTCTTCGATGGCGACTGAGGCCATCCCGGAGGACGGCCCTAGTGCCATGGAGACCGAGGGGACCACTCTTATGGAGTGGGACCCAATTTTTGTATCTGAAAACCCGCTGGAACCAACGGAGGAGACCCCAGCAGGTCCGGAACCTATCCCATTGTCATTGTCTATTGACAACGCCTGTTCCAGTCTGCGTCAAGTTCAATTGGCCTTCTTCCACGAAAGCAAGGCTCTTGAAGAGGAGCGCCAAACCCTTAGGCGGTGGCATAACCAGCTCTACTTCGAGACCAAGCTGGCGCAGTCGAGGCTAGCGGATGACAAAGAGTGGATCAAGCGGGAGAAGGTCCGCCTGGAATACTGGGGTAAATTATTGGATGACAGGGAGAGTATGACTCGCGCCCTCGATGCTCAATCCCGGGAGATCTATGAGCAGACCAAAGCAGCTAACAGTGCGGCCGATGAACGCCATGAAAGGCTTGAGGCCATTAACACTACACTCATCAAGCGCCGGGAGGCACTTGAGGAGAGAGAGAAACGACTCGAAGATGAAGAGCAGAAACTCCTAGAGCTGTGGGATGACATCCTGAGGAGGGAGGATGAGCTCAACGAAAAGGTGGCTCTGCTGACAAGGGCCTTGAGGAGCGCGCCAAGAAATTGGAAGAGTGCTGCATTGAGGAGGAGGAGAAGGCCTGGGTGCGAGGGCAAGAACTCTATGAGCAAGAGTGTGCCCTTGTTGCCAGGGAGAAGAAAGTGAGGGGTAGGGAGAAGGACCTAGTTGACCGCCGGAACAAGATCCACCTCCGGGAGGAGGAGCTCGGAAAACTCGAGAAGCGGGTTGCTGAGAAGATTCAGCAAAACGCCAAAGAAGTTGAGCGCCTCGCCCGTGAGAATTCCGAACTGGTGGCGGCCAGAAGATCCATGGAAGAATTGAAGGGCTTGAGGACTGCGGACTCCCTACAGATTTGGGAGTTCCTGGGCAAGGCCAACGACGCGCTGACACCGATGGGCTTCAGTCCCGTGCGCCCGGATGATCGGGAGCAGGAATCGGACCTAGCGTTGCAGGCGTTGAGCTCGGCAGGTAGCAAACTCTCCAAGGTGGGCGACATCATCGCGGACCAATTGGAGGTTGAGGGGCAATCCCTGGCGAAGAACGTCACAGAATATGTGCTGACGTGCTACACCAGCCGGAATCCCCAATTCCCTCTGGACCCGGTGCTTGAAGGTCCTGTTGAAGTAGAAGGCGAAGCTGCCCGAGCCAACATGTCGGAGGTTGCCCAGAAGGTCGCCCAATTCTTCCATAGGGTCTAGGACCATCTCTGTAGTTCCCACTTGTATTCTCTCTTCTTCTTCCTCAATTTTGTAATCCCTTGTCTCCAGATGAATGAAATCCCCAAGTTTTTGTGAATTTCACTTTTTGTCTTCAACACTTTTGTCTTCACTTGGCCCCCTGGTAGATGTACACAATTTGATTGTGAACATGTACCAAGAGGATATTGTGTTTCGTTGAAGACTCATTTTGCTTCGAACTTGTAGAGTGTAGGTCTGAAGTCTTCGATAGTGAAGGCCCCCTGAGGTCAAATTGACTACCGTCGGAGCTTAGTAGCTCCGACAATAGTCCCTATCAACGCATAGAGCATCGATAGTTAGCCCTATGGGGTGTCGGAGCTTAGTAGCTCCGGCAATGACCTTTGCCAACGCGTAGCTTGTCGGCAGCAGACTCCACTTGTGGGGTCTTCTCACCATCTTTTATTTTACATCGACGACTGACCCCCCTAGCTTGACCAGAGCTTGGTTGCTCCGGTGATGCTCATTTTCAATGCTTAACATCGATTACAAGTCATCTAGGGGAGTCGGAGCTTTGTTAGCTCCGGCTTTTCTCCATCAACGTGGATTTTATTTTTCTTGCACACTGAAGCCAAGAAAAATAGTAAAAGTCATTTCTTGTCTATAACTTTGCCGCGGCTTACGATTCTCAAGAAAATTTTAGGTCAAACGCGATTCTAAATACAACCGAATGCGTTGCCTCTTCTTCCAGATCCAATTGTACTTGGACCCGCCTTACTTCGGCCTGTCGGGGTATAGGTAGAGTGGCGTACTTAGGGTGCTTGACCAGTCTAAGTCGATAGCACACTCCGGCCCTAGATTGGCTTGGCGGCATTTAGGCGAGTGGGCCATGAATAATATTTGAATCCAAAAGAATCGACAATACAACTCGAATCGTATATGAACCGGTTGAACTAAAATTTCTTAAGAATTGCACGTCTTTGTTACAGACAAGAAAGATAAAAATAAAAAATGTTGAGCCTGTATAAAATGAATGCACGTGGAGTCTGTTTCACCTGTAGATGTCTTTCATTATAGGTCCGGGGTACAAGGGAAACAAGTACACTCTTAGGGTACGGAACCAGGCTAAGCGTGTATAATTTCTCGTTTGACCCAGGGTAGCTAGCCACACTTTTAGTTCTGAGACTGTGATAAGTGTTGCATGAACTTTGCGGACCTTCCGGTGGAGGTCCGACTGTTCTCCCGGAGGAGCTACCTGACTCTATAGAATAACTCTATAACATACACCTCAAGTTACTAAAGACTCACCTCCGTGATATTAAGTGTAGAACTTACGGAGGTGCTCGATGTTCGAAGGATTTGGGAGAGCTATCCCATCCTCGGTAGCCAAGCGAACGCTTCCGAGACGGGATACTTTAATCACTCAGAAGGGTCCCTCCCAGCTGGGAGAGAGTTTGTTTAACCCTTCTATGGATTGTATTCTCCGTAGCACCAAATCGCCTTCCTCGAGCTGTCGGTTGTGTACATGCCGCTGATGATAGCGCCGTAGGGCTTGGCGATATCGGGCGTTCCGAACAGCTGCTTGGCACCTTCCCTCCTCAAGTAGGTCTAGGTCTTCACGCCGAAGCTGGTCCTGCGTGGCTTCGTCGAAGGTCCGGACCCGGAGTGACCCCAAGGTGATTTCCGGAGGAAGGATTGCTTCAGCTCCATACACCAGGAAGAAGGGTGTCTCTCCAGTTGACCGGTTTGGAGATGTTCTATTGGCCCATAAAGTGGGCGAAAGCTCTTCAATCCAGTTGGCTCCATGTTTTTTCAAACGCTCATAGGTGCGCGTTTTGAGTCCTTTAAGGATTTCAACATTTGCTCTCTCGGCTTGGCCATTACTTGCTGGGTGTGCTATGGAGGCGTAGCAAACTTGAATGCCGAGGTCTTCGCAATATCCTTGAAATGCAGAGCTTGTGAATTTGGTCCCATTATCAGTGATGATTTTGTTTGGGACTCCAAATCTGCATACAATGGACTGCAAAAAGTTGATAGCAGAGTGCTTGTTGATTGTCACAACTGGAGTTGCTTCCGGCCACTTGGTGAACTTGTCAATGGCAACGTACAGGAACTTGTAACCTCCGACGACTCTTGGGAAATGTCCCAAGATGTCCATCCCCCACACAGCGAAGGGCCATGTAGGAGGTATCATTTGTAGGGGTTGAGCCGGTGTGTGAATTTGCTTTACATGAAATTGACATGCTTCACATTTCTTCACCAACTCAGTTGCATCCTGGAGTGTTGTAGGCCAGTAGAAGCCATGCTGAAAGGCTTTACCAACCAGCGTGCGGGAGGACGCGTGGTTCCCACACTCGCCTCCATGGATTTCTGCGAGGAGCTCGCAGCCTTCTTCCCTTGTGATGCACCGCATTAGGATGCCATTGGCACCGCGCCGGTAGAGATCCCCTTCTACCAACGTGTGTCTTTTAGCCAATCTGACTACCTGGTCAGCGGATACATCATTGTCAAGAAGGATGTTGTCTTTCAAGTAGCTCCGGATCTCCGAGATCCATGTATCGGAACTAGCTTGAGCATTTGAGTCTTGCGTGCTGGGTTGCTCGGAGCTTCCGACAGCACCTACGACCCTTGATGGCTGCCATGGTAACAGGGCCACCGGGACCGTCAGCTTCGGGATGCTGATATCGCCCCCTTCACTCAGTTCGGCAGGCTGAGCTGTTGGTTTTGACAATCTCCGGACAAAAGTTCCGTCAAGAGTTGGGGCTCCGGTTGACGCTTTCGTCGAGAGTTCGTCGGCTTTAGCGTTGTGGGCACGCCGAACATGATGGAGATCTAGGACTTTAAAGTCCTTCTAAAGTCTTTGGACTTCAAGGAGGTAAGCAACTAGCTGGAGATTGTTGCAGGAGCATTCACCCTTCACTTGCTTAATGATGAACTGTGAATCTCCCTTGACCAGCAGTTGCTTGACACCATATGACAGTGCCACCTTTAGTCCGTAGATGAGTGCTTCATACTCCGCCATGTTGTTGGTCGCCTTGACGTCAAGGTGTACCATGTATTTTACCTTCTCCCCGGTTGGTGCGAGGAGAAGGATTCCAGCTTCGGCCCCCTGCTTTTGCATGGAGCCGTCGAAGTAGAGGGTCCAGTGAGGCTCGGTGAAGACCGGAGCCTTGTGTTCCGGCTTTTGCTCGCTGGGGCCCCCAGGGTTTGATGGAGAGGGAGTCCATTCCGCCACGAAGTCTGCCAATGCTTGACTCTTGACTGCTTGCCTTGGAATGAATTCAAGATCAAATTCGGCCAATTCCGCTGCCCACTTTGCAATATTCCCAGTTGAATTGGGATTATGCAAGATTGCTCAAAGTGGGTAGGAAGTCACCACTGAGATCTTGTGAGCTTGTAAATAATGACGAAGCTTCCTGGAGGTAATAAGAACTGCATAGAGCAGCTTATGCACCTCTAGGTACCGAGTCTTGGCATCATGTAGTACTTCACTGATGAAGTACACCGGGCGTTGAATGGCACGGACCCTCCCGGAGGGGCCCGGAGCTTCCTCTCCACTGACCCGGATCCTCCCGGAGGGATCCGGATTTTCTTCGGGGACCTCCGGGTCCTGGCTGGAGGAACCCGGAGCTTCTTCAGAAGCAACCTGGACCCTCCCGGAGGGGTCTGGATCTTCTGAAGTAACTTCTTGTGGATTCGAGTCTGGGAGCTGGGACCCAGACTCGCTTTCAGGGACCTCCGGACCCTCCCGAAGGGGTCTGGATTCCTGAGTATGGGGTAGTTCTGGTTTCTCCGCAACCAGAACCATACTGACGACTTCGTCAGTTGCTGAAATGTAAAGCAATAAAGGCTCACCAGGGTTCGGAGCTACCAGGATTGGTAGGGTAGTGAGGAACTGTTTCAGCTCTTGGAACGCCTTCTCTGCTTCTTCATACCATTGGAATGGTCCGGACTTCCTCAATAACTTGAAGAAGGGGAGTGCCCATTCCGCCAGTCTTGAAATGAACCGGCTGAGGGCTGCTAGACATCCAGTTAGCTTTTGGACATCTTTGATGCGGTTTGGTGGCCGCATGTCTTCGATGGTCTCGATCTTCGCCGGATTAGCTTCTATGCCTCGGTGACTTACCAGAAAACCAAGAAGTTTTCCGGAGCTAACCCCGAAGACACACTTGTCTGGGTTTAGCTTTGTGCGGGTGACCCGCAGCTTATCGAAGACAGCCTATAAGGTGTCAAGAAGTAACTCCTTGTTCTTGAACTTGACCACGATGTCATCAACGTACACTTCCACTATGTCTCTAATGAGGTCTTCAAAGGTTTTGTACATAGCTCGTACAAAGGTTGAAGCTGCATTCTTGAGACCAAATGGCATGGCTGTATAACAGTACAATCCATCTACTGTGATGAAAGAGGTATGTTCTTTATCTTCCCTAGACATTCTGATTTGATGATACCCAGAATATGCATCTAGGAAACATAGTAATTCACACCCGGAGGTGGAATCCACTATCTGATCTATTCTAGGTAGTGGGAATGGACCTTTTGGACATGCCTTATTTAGTGTGTTGTAGTCGATACACATCCAAAGCTTCCCACCGGCCTTGGGCACAACGACTGGGTTTGCTAGCCATTTTGGATGGAAGACTTCTCGGATGAATCCAGCTTCAAGCAACTTCTTTACTTCTTGTCGAATGAAACTCTGTCGCTCTACGGATTGCTTCCGAGGCTTCTGATGCACAGGCCGGGCGTCGGGGTAGATCTTCAGATTGTGCTCAATCACTTCCCTGGGGATACCGGGCATTTGTGACGGTTGCCAGGCAAACACTTCAACATTAGCCCGGAGGAAAGTGATGAGCGCGAGTTCCTATTTTTCGTTCAATCCCCCCGATATACGGGTGGTCTGAGCGGCATCGGAACCAATTTGGACGACTTTGACGGGAATGTTGGTGTCGCCGCTTGGTTGCACACGAGGTGCAGATGTCGAGCCTCGTTGACGAATGCTCGGGGGTTTTGGAGCTTGCGCCTGCCTGGAGTCCTCCTCTTGCGCCATGGTGAGTGCATGGAGTTCTTCCAGAGTAGTTACTCCGGTAGTACGATCTCCGCAGATCCGGAGAACGCCTACTGGTGTTGGCATCTTTAACACCAGGTAGCCATAATGAGCAGCTGCCATGAATTTGTACAGGGCAGGCCTACCCAAGATGACATTGAAGGGTAAGTTGATCTGAGCAACGTCAAAGACCAACTTCTCGATGCGATACTTTTCCTGGGTCCTGAAGGTAACGGGGAGAGTAATAGCTCCGAGTGGGGTAATGGCTCCCGGACCTACTCCGGAGAAAGGTCGGGAGGGGTGGAGATCCGAAGGTCGGAGCTGAAGCTTGGTAAAAGCTTCGAAGCTTATGAGGTTAAGCCCCGAACCTCTATCTACCATGACATGGTGGAGCTGGATGTTATTGATGGTAGGAGATACCATCAAAGGTAACTGACCTGCTCCAACCATGCTTCGAGGGCAGTCCGAAGCATCAAACGTGATGGCTGTGTCCATCCACCTCCGATGAGGTTCCGCCCGGGCTATAGGAGCTACAGCAGCCATATCCCGTCGCATAGTCTTGATGACGCGGCGGGAGGTGATGTCCCATGATCCACCAAAAATGGTGTTCATGGTCTTCCGACGCTCGTTGTCAGAGACGTCAGAATCATCGTCGACGGAGGTGTAGACGGCTTTCAAGACCTTTTTGGGATCCTGAAAACCTAACTCCTCTTCAGTCGGAGCTTCGTTGACTTTTTGCTTTCCTTCCCTCTGTCGAAAAGGAGATTCTTCCCGGCGCTTGTTGTAGCGCTCGGCAAGGTTTTGGACCTCCCGGCAATCTTCCAAACAGTGGCTGCCCGTTTTGTGAATTGGGCACCACACCTTGGGCTTTCCACCGTCTTCAGAAGACGGTCGAGGTCGCTTCTCGGGGCGTGGCCCCCGACCACCCGGAGCTGCAGCTGCTGCAACATTGGATGTACCGGCCGACGGCTTCTTCTTGCCGTTGGTCTTTTTCTTCTTCTTGTCATTCCCGGAGGTAGCGGCTTCTTCTTTGGAGGATTTCTTGTGACCCTCCGGAGTTGGTTTGGAGTGCATCTCACGACCCTCCGCAGCTCTGGCACATTTGTCGGCCAAACTGAAGAGTTTCGTGACACTGGTGATCTCCTTGATCGCCAGTTTCTCCAGTATCTTCTTGTCCCGTACACCCTGTCTGAATGCCACAATGACAGAGGCGCTAGAGATAGAAGGGATAGTGTTTCGTACCTGAGAGAACCTCTGGATGAATGATCGCAGGGATTCTCCCCCTTTTCGCACGACTGCAAAAAGGTCCAGTTCAGTGCCTGGTCGGGTGTATGAACTCCCAAAGTTGGCGGTGAACTGTCGGCACAACTCCTCCTAACCGTTGATGGAGTTGGGTGGAAGGCTCATAAACCAGGACCTGGCAGTCCCAGTTAAAGCCACTGGGAAATAATTGTCCATTACGACTTCATTTCTTCCGGCTGCCAAAATAGCAGTGGAGTAAATCTGAAAGAATTCGACAAGATTGACGGTCCCGTCGAACTTCTCTGGTGGGTGAGGCCAAAACTTCTGTGGCCACCTGACCATACGCAGATGCATGGCCAGGGCTGAACAACCGCCTCCTACTCCTTCAGAAGTAGGAACGTCTTGAGCTTCTCGTCTTTCACGAGCGCGCTCAATATGGACTCGGCCGTCCAGTTGGCGGTATCGGCGATCAAGCTCCGCCCGGAGGTCATGAGTTGAAAGCCTGGATACCGTGTGAGTGCATCGTGCCCCGGAGGGCAATGACGTCACTTGCTGTGATGCAACACGTCTCCTGTTGTTGGAAACATGCGGACCAATTCTGCCAGACAAGGTCCGCCACTGCGATAGGGCCCGTCCTGAAGGAGGAGGACCCTGGTTGCTGATGTGGTCAGCTGCTGCTGCAATCAAATGTTCCACATCGGCCCTCCACTGCTCCATTGCATCTCGGGATGCGTCTGGAGGTGGTGGGTGTTGGAGAAGAGCACGTGCTGCATGGAGCGCGTGTTCCGGGTTGTTGAGATTTGCCGACGCAGTGATGGACGCTGATGCACCATCGCGTTGTCTAGCTTGATTTGCTGGTGGAGGCGGCGGTGGTGGTAGTGTGACTCCTGTTGGCGCTGAGGCTCCTGCTGGTGGCTGCATATTGGAGGGATTGCCCCCAACAGCTTGAGCAGCAGGATGACCGTTGGATGATCCAGCAGCTGAGTTCACCATTTTTGAAATCTCAGGCTCCCCTACCTGGCGCGCCAACTGTCGGTGGTTTGGATCCGGCAGATCTCCCAAAACTACTAAAGTGTTAGAGGAGTTTGATGTTCGGTGTGGGCGTGCGGAGATTCAAGAAGGTGAATTGTAAATGACACAGGAGACACAGAGGTTTACGTGGTTCGCGCCGCCTGAGTGTAATACCCTACTCCACGGGTGTGTTGGTGTTGTATTGAATGTATGAGCTTGTATAGAGCGTCTAGAGGGTCTGTAGGGCGTGTGTGTAGATGTGTCTCTACGTGTAGAGTCCGTCGTCGGCCTGTCCTTTTATAGTACAAGGGCAGACCGTTACAAGTTAGCCTGGCCCGACATGTGGCCCCGGCGGTTACTAGTATTTATACTCATTCAACACGTTTAATTTCCCTTAATGACCGGGTAATGGGCTTTGACAGCACCGTTACTGGTAATTAAGATTGTCTGATCATGTGTCATTAATATGGTATTAATGACACTTAATCGGGTCTTGAAGTCCTTGATTCCCCTTTAAAGGTCCGGAGCCGTTGTGGAGTCTTCCGGAGGTTAGAGGCTGAAGATCCGACGGTTGGATACGTGGCAGCACTGGAGCACACTGTGGAGAATAGATGGCTCCGGTGTTACCCGACACGTGTCAGCACTGGAGCTTCCCTCGATCTGGGGTTAGGTCCGGGGGTGCCACTTCGGTACGTAGCCCGGAGCTTCCCCCCTTGTGGGCGGTAGCTCCGGTTTGATAGTACACGTGGCGACCCTGGGACTAACCATGTTGGAGAAGCGGGTCCGGACATGTCTGACATGTGGGCCTCTAAAGGTCTTCAAATCAAGTGGATGACTTTCCTTTGAGATCTTTGCAATCCCAAGGGGTATACGGTACCCAGGGTACCGACAACTACGCAATGCATATACAACGTGTAATACAAGCTCTAGCTTAAAGAAAAATGAATTTACAGTAATTCTATGTAAGAAAATATCGTTTTGAGCAAAATCGAAGGCTAACCACTTTGAATTCACGCGAAAATTCGAAATTTTTAAAAATCCCCAAAAACTTACGTATGGCCACATAATGCATATAGAACATGGAATAAGCGCTCGATCTTGAAGAAAAAATGAATTTAAAGTCATTTTAAGGAAGAAAATGTCGTTTTGAGGAAAATCGAAGGCTAACCCCTTTGAATCCACACGAAAATTTGAATTTTTGTATGGCTACGTGATGCATATACAACATGTAATACAATCTCGATCTTGAAGAAAAATGAATTTACGGTCATTCTATAGAACAAAACATCCTTTTGAGCAAAATTGAAGGTTAACCCCTTTGAATTCACGCAAAAATTTAAAAAAATTTAAAATCTCCAAAAACTTAGGTATGGCTACGTAATGTAAATACAACATGGAATATAAGCTCAATCTAGAAGAAAAATGAATTTACGGTAATTCTATGGAAGAAAATGTCGTTTCGAGCAAAATCAAAGGCTAACCACTTTGAATTCACGCGAAAATTTAAAATTTTTAAAAATCTGTGAAAACTTACGGATGGATATATAATGCATATAAAACATGGAATACAATGTTCATCTTGAAGAAAAATTAATTTACGGTCATTCTATGGAAGAAAATGTTGTTTTTAGCAAAATTGAAGGCTAACACTTTTAAATTCGCGTGAAAATTTGAAATAAAAATCCCCGAAAACTTACGTATGGCTAAGTAATGCATATACAACATGGAATACAAGCCCGATCTTGAAGAAAATAAATTTACGGTCATTCTATGATAGAAAACGTCGTTTTGAGCAAAATCGAAGGCTAACCCCTCTGAATTCACGTGAAAATTTGAAATTTTTAAAAATCCGCGAAAACTTACGTATGACTACGTAATGCATATACAATATGGAATACAAGCTCGATCTCGAAGAAAAATGAATTTACGGTCATTCTATGGTAGAAAACGTCATTTTGAGCAAAATCGAGGGCTACCACTTTGAATTCACGTGAAAATTTGAATTTTTTTTAAAATCCTCGAAAACTTACGTATGCCTACGTAATGCATATACAACATGTAATACAAGTTCGATCTCGAAGAGAAATGAATTTACAGTCATTCTATAGAAGAAAACGTCCGTTTGAGCAAAATCGAAGGCTAACCCATTTGAATTCAAGCGAAAATTTGTTTTCAAAATCCCAAAAACTTACGTATGGCTATATAATGCATATAAAATATGGAATACAAGGTCCATTTCGAAGAAAAATGAATTTACGGTCATTCTATGGAAGAAAATGTTCTTTTGAGCAAAATCGAAGGCTAACACTTATGAATTTGCGCGAAAATTTTAAATTTTTAAAAATCCCCAAAAACTTACGTATGACTACGTAATGCATATACAACATGGAATACAAGCTAGATCTCGAAGAAAAATGAATTTACGGTCATTATATGATAGAAAACATCGTTTTGAGCAAAATTGAAGGCTAACCCCTTTGAATTCACGTGAAAATTTGAAATTTTTAAAAATTCCCGAAAATTTATGTATGGCTACGTAATGCATATAAAACATGGAATACAAGCTTGATATCGAAGAAACATGAATTTATTATCATTCTATAGAATAAAACGTCGTTTTGAGCAAAATCGAAGGCTAACCCTTTTGAATTCACGCGAAAATTTGAAATTTTTAAAAATCTCCGAAAACTTACATATGACTACATAATGCATATAGAACATGAAATAAAATCTCAATCTTGAAGAAAAATAAAATTACGGTCATTCTATGATAGAAGACGTCGTTTTGAGCAAAATCGAAGGCTAACCCCTTTAAATTCGCGCGAAAATTTGAAATTTTTAAAAATTCCTGACGACTTACGTGTGCCTACGTAATGCATATACAACATGGAATACAAGCTTCATCGCAAAAAAAACTTAATTTATGGTCATTCTATGGAAGAAAATGTCGTTTTGAGCAAAATCAAAGGCTACACCCTTGAAATTCACACGAAAATTTGATATTTTTAAAAATTCTCGAAAACTTACGTATGCCTACGTAATGTTTCCTTACCCGCTGTTTTCCTGCTGCTATCCTTTCATGCTCAAGTTGCATTTGGTTGCAAAGAGGAGTGCAGGAAAGAAGTTTTTCCACTAATTATTTAATCAAACATTGTTTGTGTAAACATTCTAAAATATGTAAGCACGTGAATTAACATTCGTATCAGAGTTCTCATCAGAAAGATACGCATATAATTATCTCGATCAAAACTGGGCAACGATGAGCAATGACGGTGCCCGTGGAAAGGTAGTGAGCCGGCGTGCGGAGTAGGAGGAAGAGGAGGAGCTCCAGGCCAGCGTGGAGGCGCACGACGGCGACGCGTCGCTGTGTTGCCGCTGCTACTGCTTCGTTTGGATTGGCTCGCACGATTTCTTGTCCACTTACTCGTGGGCTTGGCTTGGTGTTTTTCTTTTGAGGGCCTCGTGGGCTTGGAATAACCCCTTACGACGTTTCCTCTCCACAACACACACACACACCTGAGGTCCTGAGCAGCAGACGGCCTCTCCCATTCCTCAACTACGCACATTGACCAGGGCCTCAGCTTCAACGAGCTCCAAGGCCAAACCAGCCTCACATATCTTGATTTCACCAACTGCAGGCTGTCAGGAATCAGTCGCTTTGCATCGTCGTCGTCGCCGTCCATGGCGCCGGCCCTCACGCCACCGGACAAACAACAACAAGCTTGCGGACTCCACGAGACAAGAGAGCAAGTCAACAGCTAGCTAGCGCGCCAAATTAAAACTCCTCTCCTTTTAAAAACCCCCATGCACCACCTCCAAGGGAAGGAAGGGACGAACGACACACATGGAACTCCTCGAAGCCGCCTGCCAGCCCATGGCCGGCGACGCGGCGTCTTTCGTGCTCTCCCGCTTGCCCCACCCTGACACCGCGGCCGCCGACGGCGCCGCCTTCGTCGACGCAGCCACGGGCGGAAGCCTCTCCTTCGTTGCCCTCCGCCGGGCTGCGCTCTCCCTCGCCTCCGGCCTGCGTCTCGGCCTTGGCCTCCGGCGCGGCCACGCCGTTCTCATCCTCACGCCCAACTCGCTCCTGCTCCCGCAGATAGTTCTCGGCGTTCTCGCGGCCGGAGGCGTCGTCGTCGCCGCCGACCCGGACGCCACGCCGGCTGAGATATCCGCCGCGGCGCACGACTCGGGCGCGGTCATCATCGTTGCCGCGCCGGAGGTGTCTGGGAACGCTGCCGGCGCAGGTGTGCCGCTGCTGCTCACGACCCGGTCGCTGGATCATCCCTGGACACTCTCCGCGGAGGAGCTGATCGACGGTGGCGACCCGACGGCGCTGGCTGCACCCGGCGAGGAACGGCCACGCCCATCCGATGTAGCTTTCGTGGCCTACGCGTCGTCGAGCAAGAAAGTGGCTATAACGCACGCCGACCTCATCGCCGCCGCGGCCGACGTTGGCTTGCCAGGCGAGGGCGCCCGGCGGGTTTGCCTGGCCTCTCTCCCCATGTGGCGCGTCACCAGTTTGCCGCTGCTCGCCCTTGGGCTTCCCGCTGCCGGAGCGACCACGGTGCTCATGCCGCCGCTGTCTGATCCACGGGCGGCGAGGGAGGCGGTGGCCATACACGGCGCCACAGACGTCGTGGCGACACCTGAGGCAGCAGAGGTGCTCGCAGCTCCCATGCCACAGGATGGGAGGCTCTCGTCGCTTAGGAGGGTGATGATTGTGGCGCCGGCCGTACCGCTGGCAGCGGAGGCACGGCTGCACTTCCGCCGGAAGTTGCCGTGGGTCGGGCTGACAGAGCTGTTTGGGACGCCGGAGAACCAAACGATGCCTGCTGCAGCAGAGGAGGTGCAGATGTCTCCGATAGAGCTCGGAGCTCCCGTGCTTATACAAACTGACGCTGCACCACTGTTACAGTATGGATGCTTACCATCACCGCCTCAATTTCTGGCATCAATACGTATCACAACCTCATCAAATTAAGTTGCTACACTACATGTTTCAGGAACAATAGCCATCCGGCAGATCAAATGTCAGTGACCAGAGAAACTACCACCCTGGTAAATTTCCACGCTCTGCGTTTTTTTTAATAAATGATTCATAAGAACAAAAATAGTATATAGAATTCAAAATGATAGTATGTGACACCGGTCTATTCCTAAGAAATGAACATAACTATAAAAGATAATATATTTATAATTACTGTATAAATTTAAACAATGCAGTTCACCCCTCCGGTCAATAAACACTGTATTTCTCCTCTCATCCCAATCAACAAACATTTTGGACTGTTTTAGCTTGTAATACCCGTCAACCAAAAAAAGGCATCAGATCCTGAAAATAAAACAGGGGCTAATACCCAGCGACATATAACCATGTGAATATGTGATACCTATCTTTGCTATACTTGTATGATCATATGCTTACTGTTCAATATCTAAGCTTGCCTACAAAAAAAAATTACTAGATGCCAAGACATAAGAAGAGGCAAAATATTGTTTTGGGAGACCTATTTTCAAGATTGAACAAGAGCAACAACTTGACAACGAAGGAGCCAGACACTTGCATCAGACAAGCTGCCTCAAAACTGTAGCAGATCCTCCGGTTTCATTTTCTGCTCGGAAGCTGCTTGCCAACCTAAGGAACAATACTTCAAAAGTTACAACCATGCAGAAGTTGTACTATCAAATATTTAATTGTATGGTACATTGAACAAGGGGATCAGGAAACTGAAAAACTAAGCTTGCATCAATTTGTATGGATTTAACTGCTATTTTGTATGGAAGGTTTCCATGAGTTTATGACATGAAAGAACAAAGTGCAATGTTTACCTAGAATTTTCTTCTTCAAAAACTACAAGTGCAAGGCTTTTGCAGTTTTTGGTCCCACAAGTATGGTGAAAAAAAAAATCTTAACACAAATGCACCAGATGTATTGAAGATCATGTAAACATACTGCTCCGCTAGGTTTGCAGCAAGTATGATTATGTGTGCAACCATCTAGATATTTGATTGTATTCTGTAAAGTAAATAATAAATAACAAAATCCCAAGATAATATAATGTTCATTTCATCATTTAACTCTGCACCAGATATTTATAGTTTGCTTCACTGTTACGGCATGATCTAGCAAAGCTATGAAGAATTGTGCCCTTGAGACTTCATAAAATGAACTAGCCGGTGACAAATAAAAAGAAACGGAGGAAGCATAACATTATTTCAACAACGACAACAACCAAGCATTTGTCTCTAGCACGTTGGGGTAGGCTAGAACATTATTTCAAGTTTTAACAATTTCCTACCAAGGAAATGTGGTGACAAATGGAACCCATAAATCAGCAACTATAGCTGAGTGGATGAGTACATTAAACATGGTTCCATCCCGAGCATGCTGCACATAGGACTTACTATTCATTGTCAGAGACCTCTGCACTTCCAGCCACCCACTTCCAGAGACCACCAGATTTCTGTCTCTGAGCAGTTGACATGGTTTGCTCCACCTGAGATATTTGTTGACGCAATACTTCTAGTTCATTTTCCAAAGATCCAGTAGATTCTAGTCTTTTGTGGGCAGCGCCAATTTGGGTCTGAGTTCACCAGAGATTCAGGAAAAAGAGTAAGCGATAAGAAGCATAAAACAGAAAGTTAAAAATAAGTATGTTCAGACTCAGATAATCAATAGGAATGTGTAAGACTAGAACCTCCAGCTTGTTGCATCTTGAACCCTCTGCTGCTAGCTGATCTTGAACTGATTTAAGTTCCTTTAAAAGGGGGAAAAAGAGAGATCTTCATAAGCGAATCAAGAACTCCCATTGCAAAATGTAAATAAAACTTTACCTTTGCTAATTCGACGTATGACAACTTTGCCAAGCCTAGTTTATCCTTCAGTTTTGAGTTCTCATCACGAACTTCTGCCAGTCTGGATTCTAGTTTACATTTCTCCACATTAAGTGCATCAATTTCAGTAAAAGACTTTTTCGGCGAGTTTGTAGGTTGAGCTCTCTTGATGTCTAAATCATCCGTAGCAATGATATCTCTGGTTTTCTCATCTGTAGCAGTAATAACAGCATAGGCAGCTGTCACAGAAGCAGCAGCAGCTGCTGCAGCTGGTGATTGGAGAAGGCGGGGTTGCACTAGATTTCTTGGTCTGACTTTCAAAATAAAGATCTGCAGCAATGTCCTCGTTTTCCTTAGATATTCATGTGTCTTTCCCATGGGAAAAATTGGTAACGAAGGAAAAAAAACAGTGCAAAAAGGACATGCTGGAAATGGAAATTTAACCAGAGTAACATTAATGACATTCAGTAGAGCTCTACACTGATATTTCCAATGTAATAAAATGTAACAGTATAACTTAGAGTGCTACGGTTATGAGAGACATGGCAATTTGGAGAAAACTTTGCATCCAAAATAGGAAGTTATATCCTTAAAATCAGTACCTCACTGTTGTATTTTCCATTGTAACCACCAAAGGCAATCAGAAAATTTTCGCCATCAACTGTAGCTGAACAAAGAGTGAGACCCTGAAAAAGTATTAAATAAGCAAAAATGAACAATGATAATCAAAAGTATGCTGGAGTCAGTTTTCGCAGTTAATCTTAAACAATCAAATTTTTGCAAGGTCGGGTTTCGAAGCATGATTGAGCCTCCTACTTGCATCTTTCATTGTTGCCCCTAAAAACGAACAGGAAGGGGCATTCATTTTTTTGGGCTAATGTTGAAACCAAGAGAATTATAAAGAGCCACAGTGATTGTAGAATGTTTCGTAATAGTGTTTGCTTCTCGCTACAAAGTTTAGCTGGCAAAGTTAACCTGTTTGTGGAAATTTTGGCCATTGCTAACAACATCAAGTTGCTCATTACTAACATCAGCAAAATACTGCAAATAAACCCACTTGGATATAATAATGAAACAAGTATCGCATGTGAATAATTGTCGTATTTCACAAATAAGTGATAATACTAGTGTACCAAAGTCTGCAGGTGAAAGAAAAGATTATATGAGTCTTTCATTTTTCTAAGAATGCGTTTAAACATGAACTTCTTTGAGCACTCTCTATGATACAACATCATCATCAAGGACAACAAAGATAGTAGGAATGTGGTTACTTCGCAAGCTAGTGGATCTCGAGCTGGCACACTGGTGACCACTGACCAGACAAACTTGGACCCATTCAATACAATCGTGTCAGTGGAACCTGCAACATGTTTATTTTCTTAGTCAAGCACGGATCATGTAAACAACTGTAGCAAAAAATACAGAAGGCCAATTGTAGGATAATTTGGGCATTACCACTTGCATTATCTCCACCACCAACAATGTACCAATTCTTGTCAATCATGGTACCAGCATGACCACTTCTAGGACTTACATGTGCACCTTGGGTATCAGGTTGAGACCACTGCATCTGTTAACATAAAATGTTACTTAGGCAAATGGTGAAAAGAAAACAATTCTTTCCAATGTTCACTGAAATTTTGAAGTTCATGCCAAAGTGTTGTGCAATTTTCCCTTATGTACGGAAGTACAATATAGTTTGCCTAACATGTCTGCATAACAGGTTATGATATATGGTAGTTTGTAGCCAAAGTGAAGTGAATCGGACCCTATAACTGGGTAGAGACGATTCAACATTGCAATTGTTATTATATGGTAAAAAAAATTAACTGGGAAGTTCTGCATGCTATAATAGAGAACTTACTATTACATGTAATGATGTAAAAGTTTCGAGGTATTCAAGCTATCAAAGAACAAGAAAGTATTGATGCAATGATCGAAAAAAGTGTTTGCCTTTGCAAACTTATATAATTCAACATGTTAATTGAAAATGTATAGTACAGTTCTTGTCGGAATTCTCCATCCATAACTTACAGTTTGCATGTCAAGTAGGTAAAGATCGTTGAAGCATGCGGAGTGAGAGGAGCCACCAAAGATCAGAAGGTACTGGTCAGCATAAACAGAAGCGGAATGGTCATACCTAGCAGCTGGGCCACCTTTCCTGATGAACAATAGCAAACAGAAAATAAGCTCATCGGAGAAAATGTGAAGGATACTAGTAAATTAGTAAGTTATAACTCTTACGCTGTTTTAACTTCTTCCCACATCATTGTCTCCAAATCAAGTATATGAAGATCGTTCAGTAGCCTTCTCTTCATATCCTCTCCACCAAACATTATTAATCGAGAACCAAGTAGTGAAACAGATTGACCACTTCGGGCTATCTAATGCATAGGAAGTATCGCGAGAAAGTTCAGAAAATTCTCAAGTCAAAAAATCTGATGATTAAGCACAACAACATCGTTTTGAAATACAGATGAAAGAAATCTCACTGGGACTTTTCCGTACGTATCAAGAGCAGACCAACTATTCGTTTCTACATCAATAAGCCAAACTGCATAGAAATTTAGAATATCATTTACCATCAGCTTAGTTCTCTTCTCATAAAACTCAGAGACAAGCCAAAAGATATTTTGCAGGATAATTACACGTGAGATACATTTGTGCGGCTTAATCACTAAGAGGAAATGCTTTGGGAAACAAGGAAAATTGATGAAGTATATGTGGTTCGCAAGAAATCGGTGTGAATATGAATTGATATGTGCAGAATATATGAAAAGAACTTATGCTTCGAACACTAGCCAACTCAACCATACAATACTGAAGCACATAAGCCTACAAATTTATGATTGAACACTTTTGTGCTCTATAATCAGTACACACAGGAAAATATAAGTTATTCCTAAAGAAATACCTGAAACCTTATTCAGCGCTGACGCTGATCTTACGTTCCCAGCTACAACCACAAGACTATTTTTCCACTTGACCTGAGCGAAAAACACACTGACAATCTCTGGATCGGAAGGGTGAAGGAAAATAAAAAGTTCCCATTAGAAGAGAAAGACGGAAATGTTTACCAAACCGTGGCCTGCTAATGCTGGGAATGGACGGTCTGTGGCATTATTTTCATGATTCAGCTGGTTTTGGTCTCTAGTAGGATTTAACGCTGACCACTTGAATGTCCTAAAATCAAAAACCTGAAAAAGGAAATTCAGTGTTGCAGTTCAGGCAAAGGGAAACCACCATGTGACAGAGAAGGTTAGATAAAATGCAATTGTGCCGTACCTGGACATCTGATAGAGAACGGCCATTACGACTTCCTCCGACCACATAGAGTTTATGTTGAACCACTTCCGCAGCGTGCTGCCATGGATTAGCAGTTTAGCAGTAAGTGGACACTCAAATCAGGGTACATTTATGTCAATTCAACGGAAACATGAATCGTTGCATCTTGCACGTGTAATCACTACCCTCCCTCTCCCTCTCTATGTTGTACTGCTTTCACTGTGTCTATTCAACTTAAGTTGTGTGTTGGCTGTTTTAAAATCGATCCACTGACAGAACTGACCGCAAGTACAATCCACTAGTTGAGGCATTTTGTCAAGCCTTTCACACAAAAACAAGTACGGAGTACTAGTTATTCGTAGGCCAAAACACTTGCCATCGAAGGATCACAGCAGAAAACAGAAGCCGTGGAATTCGATAAGGCTTGTTCGAATTGCGTACGTACAGTACCTTGTAACGTGCGGAAGGGCGCGGGGACTGGTCGGAGGGGGCGAGCAGCACCCACTGGTCGTACGGCGCCGCCGCGAGGCCGACCTCGCCGCTGATCCCCTCTCCCATTCCCACCCCCTCGAGTGATGAATCTGCCGCACGGATTGGGGATCGCAAATTCAGAAATGGGAAGAATGAATCACGAGATTGGATGGAATCTTCCTCACCTGCTATTTCTCCTTTGGTGGATTCCGATGCGGGAGTTGACTCGGATCTGAGCTTTCCCTTTTCCTTCTTCTTCTTCAAGTGACGAGTGCCGGAGTCCGAGGAGTCGACGCTTTTTGGCTGCGTGCGCGTCACGTCCGTTCAGGCGAAGTACGCTTTCTCTCAAGAGACACGTAAACACAAGGGGGGGACGTGAAAGCCTAAATACCTCCAAGACATGGAATATATATTTTATATAATTAAATGTCGTAAATTATTTGTTGCTAATAGTTAAAAACATTTCATACGTAGATTGAAACGAAATTAAGCATCTCTTTACGTATTTCTTCCGTTTCAAAATACTTATCACTTTTTAGTTTAAAAATAAATTAGAAAGTGATAAGTATTTTGAGATAGATGTAGTACTTCTGATGAAGTTATTTAGACGTGTTGATGTCACGCACGCAGGGCAGGGGTCCGTCCGGGGTGGATGTTGCGTGCATGCATGGATGAGTGTAAGAAAAGGGTCATCTAGTTAATGTGTTTGTTATTGTGCGGGGGGGAAGCATATCCACATGTGTCCATGGGATATTCCGTTCGTTAGTTTCCATTCCTTCCTTCCTTCCTGTGGTGTCGTGTCGGAACTGAATGTTCGCATGGATCGAAAGAGCAAACGCCCAAGACACTGCTGCTCGACACTCATTTTTGAGAAACAGCAGGGGGAGGGGGGGAGAGGTCTGAAGAATCCATCCACCCATGGAGGGGGTGGGGGAGGAGGTGGTGGTGGAGTCGGAGAAGGCGGCGGAGGCAGAGCAACGGCGGCAAGGAGGAGGAGGAGGAGAGGAAGAGCAACGGCGGTTAGGAGGAGGAGGAGAAGTGTACTGCGCCGTGGGGAAGGAGGAATGGAAGGCGAACCTGGGGTGGGTGCTGGCCAACCTGATCACCCGCAGCAAGAGCAAGAACAAGCGCCTGGTTTTCATGCACCTCCACCGCCCGGCCTCCAGGATCAACATGAGTACGCCGGCCGCCGCGTCTTCTCCCTCTCAAGTTCTTCTGTCCCCTTACCTTAATTCATGGAAACTGATGATCCTAAACAACTCGAACAATGGATTGCATCCTGCAGTGGGAGCATGGGTCCCCGTGAGCCAGCTTGCGGAGCAGGAGGTGGCTGCGTACAGACGCTTGGAGGAGGCCAAGATCGCAAGAGTCTTGGACGACCTCCTCCACATTTGCACGACTCAAATGGTTACTGTATAAAATATTTTCTCATTAGTATAATCCTAGTAGCTTGTTTCGTCCGTATTCATGTCAATGTCTTTCACCAGCTGCTGCTCTACAGCCTGTATGTATGCTGTCTTGATTATTTCTGATGACATCAAGGTTCTCAACCTCAACGATCGATCGACAGGTGAGTGCGAGCAAGATCATCATCGCCAGCGACGACACTGCCAGCGGCCTTGTCCAGTTCGTTGATGATCATGGTGTCACCGACCTCGTCATGGGCGCCGCATCTCACCGCGCCTACCACAGGTTCTTCCTTCTCTGTTTGTCTGCTGCCACGGTCTGAATTCAAATTCAAATTTCAATCAATCAAAGATGCTGTAATACGTACTACTAATCTGTTATCTGAATGTAATGTGTAATTGGTAGGAAAATGCGGGCGCCACGGTCCAAGAAAGCATTGATGGTTCAGCGAAGGGCGAATCCCTCTTGCAACATCTGGTTTGTCTGCAAAGGAAATCTCATCTGCACCAGGTCCAGGTATTTTATTTGTTGGTCTTCTGAAAACGATAGTTGTTGAAGCGAATTGCAACAGTTTTTCAGTTCTTCTCTGATCCAATCTGACTCAGGGAGGCCATCGAGGGAGCGCACATTAGAGCGGAATTATCTTCCACAACTGGGAGCTCAAGTAGTCCCAGGTCAAGCATTTCATCAGACTACTACTACTACTACTCAAGATCCAAAGAATCAACCGGCGAGCCAACGACATCATCACTTGATCAGATGCCGGACAATGATGCCATGGATCGCAACGTCGTGGGGGGTCTAAGTCATCAACCAACGACTGATGGATCTTCAAAGCCGTCGATGTCTCAAAGTGAAACTATGGGGACTACTCAAAGTGAAAGTGATGGTGAGATAATGGACGACGCGTTGTACGAGAAACTCAAGGATGCCATCATGGAGGCCGAGAACCTCAAGCTCGAGGCGTACGAAGAGACTCGCCGGCGGCAGATGGCCGACCGCGATCTCGCCGACGCGAACAAGATGGTAAGAAAGAAACGGAGTCCAATATGGAGTCAAACCACCATGCTAGCTGATTGCTGATGGTGCGTGATCTGATCCATGCAGGCCGACGAGGCGGAGAGGTGGCACCGGAGAGAAGCGAAGCACCGGAAACAGGTGGAGGTAATGCTGGCGAGAGAGCGCGCGGAGATGGAGCGGGACAGGCGAGAGCTCGACGACATGCTCCAGCAGATACGCAAGGTCAACGATCGGAGCGCCGAGCTGGAGCTCCACACCGTCAGCTCGGAGCGCGTGGTGAGCGACCTCGAGGCCAGGCTCTCGGAGTCGTACACCATCCTCGACACGCTCTGGCGGGAGCGACGACGAGATCCTCCTCCAGCGGCGGAACCCCAGCAAGTGGAAGAAATAATAATCAGCGAAGCCGACGACGAACAGCCGTTTCGACGGTTCGGTTACTCGGAGCTGGACGCGGCCACCAACCATTTCGACGAGTCTCTCAGGATCGATGGCAGCGGCGGCGGCGGCCGGGGCAGCAAAGTGTACAGAGGGCGCTTGCGCAGCAACATGGCCGTCGCCGTCAAGGTGCTCCGTCCCGACGTCGCCGTGAGCGAGGTCCGGTTCACCCGCGAGGTCGAGGTCATCAGCAGGGTGAGGCACCCGGGTCTCGTCACGCTCGTCGGCGCGTGCCCGGAGGCGCGCGCCCTGGTGTACGAGCTCGTGCCGACGGGCAGGAGCCTGGAGGAGCACCTCAACGAGACGACGCCTCTGCCGTGGCATGTGCGTTGCGGCGTCGCGCACCGGACGTGCTCCGCGCTGTCCTTCCTCCACTCCACGCTGCCGCGGGCGACGGTGCACGGCGACGTGAGGCCGGCAAACATCCTACTACTCGACGTGTCGTCCTCGTGCAGCAGCGGAAGCAGCAAGCTGGGCGGCCTCGGGACGCGCCGGCTCGAGGAGCACCCTCGGCCGCCGCTGCTGGCGTACGCGGACCCGCAGTACCTGGCGACGGGGGAGCTGACCCCGCGGTGCGACGTGTACTCGCTTGGCGTGGTGCTGCTCCGGCTGGTGACCGGGAGGCCGCCGTTCCTGGCCAGGAAGGCGGCGGAGGAGGCCGCGGGCGGCAGCAAGGCGTGGCACGAGGTGGTGGACCGAGGCTGGCCGATGGAGCGCGCGAGGGAGGTGGCGGTCATCGGCCTGAGATGCTGCTGCGACAACACGAAGGGATCATCATCTGCAGAGCTGCTGTTGGAGGAAGTCCGAAGAGTGCTGGAGGACGCAACCAGCGCTCGTCGGCTTGAGATGATGATGCCGTCCGACGACGGCGCCCCGTCCTACTTCCTGTGCCCAATACTGAAGGAGGTGATGCGGGACCCGCAGATCGCCGGCGACGGGTTCTCGTACGAAGCGGAGGCGATCAAGGAGTGGCTGGACAGCGGGCACGACACGTCGCCGATGACCAACCTGAAGCTCCCGACGCGCGACCTCGTGCCCAACCACGCGCTCCGCTCCGCAATCCACCAGTGGCGCCACCGCCAATAAGGACACTCCCGCTTCTATGTGTAGCGGCACCACCAAGTTCGATTGGATATGTGTGTTCACAGTTGCACGTTTTTGACGTGAAGTAAGTAGTAGTGATGACACAACTTTTGCGATAATGTACGTCATTTGTGCACAGCTTACAGTATTAGACTGACCGCAGTGGTACCTTTAAAGACACCCCTATACACATTTAGAGGTGGAATGCAGCCGCAGTGGCTACTCTAAAGCCACCTCTATTTTCCAAATTTAAACAGTAACACGCTAAATGTAGGGGCACCTCTATATGAAGAGAGAAGAAATAGAGGGGAAATAAAAGAAGGGAAACAAAGAAATAAAGGGGGGAGAAAGGAATAAAATAAGTGAAAAATGGTATAGAGGTATGATTTAGAGGTGAACGAGTGGGGGAAACAAAACTGTAAAGAGAGAATCTTTTTAGAGGTGAGATATAGAGATGAGATATAGATGTGAACGGGTGCGAGTAGTCTTAGTTAACTGGTTTGCTCTGAAACTGTTCTTTATGTTTACAAGGAGGACACGTGGCAAGATGCTAGTGCAGGAGTGAACTACCTGTGGTGGTTGACAACTTGAGGAACAAGGGGGGGGGGTTAAATTGTGCATTGTCAATAAATTACCAGATAGTGTCATGCTTGGACTGAAAATTCAAACCGTATGGTCGATGACAAAAAAAATGTCCCTGTCTAAAAAATGCGAATAACGTCAGATCTGAAAAAGTTGGGATGTACATTTCTTTCCTGATACTTGGGTTCAAGTGAGATAAAAGTTTCGAGTAACAATGGAAAATAATAAAAGTTTTTGTGAGCACCAGTACTTGGCACATAACGCCACTGTCACACGATGTAGACGTGCATTTTATTTAATTGCTACGAGAAAATTGCAATCTAAGTTGCCGTACTAGATATTATGATGGGAAGAGTTGAAACAATGGTACAATTTGTTTGATGATAACGGGACAACATATATAATGCAAGTTTTTTATGATTATATTTTGGATATTGTGTAGATGAGCGTGGTGGCACAGACAGAAATAATAAATATTACTCTCTTTATTTGAAAAAACTTGTCACCCTCAAGTTTATTTTTGAACTAAAGAGTGAAAAATATTTCGATGTAGAGGGATATCAACACTGAAATAGGAATAGCAAATAACCTAGCTACTCTGGACATTGCAGCCTGATGCTACTGTTCTATATTTGAACAACTTGCCAGTAATTTCATCTCTCCATCTTTAAATTGTTATTGTTAAGATGCTAACTCTAGTTTAGTTTAAGATTTAAAGTAGAAATTTTGTACTAACGATGATAATTTAACAACGAAGGGAGTAAATACTAAACATCTGAATCCTTTCATTGTGAATTGGAAATAATGCGAAGGGCGGAGTATAGATCATATAGGTAGATTATAAGAATGTCAATGTGGTTGCACCTTTTCTGAAATGGGCACTTCAACTCCCTCCAAAAAGGAGCACTTAGACTATCCGCACCAGCGTACTCTAAAGCATACTCTATACACTATTATTCTTCAGCTTTTACAGTACGTACTCTAAATTACACTACGAAACAGTATATCTAGTATGATTTACAGTATGCCACTGCAGATGGTCTTATCCTATTGCGGCAAGATGTTCTTATCCTCCTCCGTTATTATTAGGATTTGCACGGCCTAGACTTTCCTTGTTCCTTGCTTAAATAACGCCTGCCATTTCATTTTCATCAGCTGGACGAAAAAGAGCTGTCCGAAATTGGCGCGAGATCGGCAAAACGCAAATTCAAGAGAATACTTTAAAATTCACGAGAATACTTTTAAAATTCAGAACACCGGGTAAAAAAAGAAAAGAAATCCCCTAAATCGCCGCTCGTCTTCCTCCTCCATCGTTGAGCTTTTCCTCCGCGAGTTGCGTCTACTCGTCCCCTTGCTTGTCCAATCCAATCCCTTCTTATTGGCCTTCTCTCGTCGCCGGCGAATCGGGGTCCCATCTGCTCCGCATTAGCCACCCAATTCATCCTCTGATTGCACATAATTTTTTGTTTTCATTTTTGCCCCCGGTTAGGGTTAGGGACATCAATCCATTACGTACTACCATGGGCGAGTACCGCCACCGCATGGGCGCCGCCGCCGCCGACTTCCGCCGGGACCTCGAGGACCTCGTCTGCGACCACCTCGGGGGATGCCTCTCCCCGCCCTCCTCTTCATGCTCCGCCCATGCGCCCGACGAGCCCGAGTCGTCGGCGGCGCGGAGGCAGAGGCGGGAGTCGCGCCTCCTCACCCGCTGGGTTGCGCGCCAGGCCGAGGAGGTCCTCTCCTCCATGGAGCGCGAGGTCGAGCGCCGCAACCGCGAGTCCGAGCTCCTCGCCATCGCCCGCCTCCACCCCGTCTCCACCCTCGACCCCTCCTCCTTTCTCCTCTCATCGCCCGCCGCCCCGCCGCCGCGCCGCCAGGCGCCCTCGCCCGCCGCGCCGCCATCTCTCCTGCAGATGTGGCGCGAGCTCGAGAACCGCCGCACCGACCAGCCCTTCGACCACGAGCCCTCGCCCGACCGCCAGCGCGTAACACAGATTGGGCGCCGCCTCACCGACGCCAACGACGGTGCAACCGCCACCGCAGCCACTCCCACTGGGGAGTGGCTTGGCGAGACGGAAAGACAGAGGGTCAGACTCGTAAGGGAGTGGGTGCAGATGGCCAGTCAACAGCGTGATTCCCGTGCAGCCTCGTACAGAGATGAACCTGGCGCCGACAGGGAGAGGCGCGGGGAGCCTCCCAGGCTGCGCGGCCGGCAGGCGCGTTTGGATGTCATGGCTCGGGAGCGCCAACGTGAGCTCCAGGGGATATCAGGGTACCACATTGTGTCAGAGTTCCCTCGCCGCAGCCGCAACCGCATCCAGGTGAGAGCCCAATGGTACCATGTTGCTTGAACCATTTTTCACCTGTGCTGCCATCACTGATGACGGTGTTTCAAATGTGTGTTTTGCAGGGATTGCTTAGGGGGAGGTTCTTGAGGAACGGGGCTATTCCGGTTGAGGAGGAGCGACCGCCATCGGTGGCAGCGAGAGAGCTTGGGCAGTTGAGGCAGAGCCATCGTATGCCCGCCTTGAGGTAACTCTTTGTCTTAATTGGTTCTACATTTTGATCTGCACAACCTACGTGAATGCAAGCCAGTGCTCCATTTATCCTTCAAGTGCAAATAAACCCCTGGCTAAATAGTTCTATCACATCGTTTCCAATGTTATGTGACGCAAAAATGTATGGAGAGAAAGCACCGTGTTATTTATCCTATTTTGATAATCGTGATGTATGAGGTAGGTTTGGAGGAGAAAACAGTTGCTAGCTATTAGTCTGTTCTGTTATAATGTATCCAACAACTCCACACATACAACTTCGTTTATGTTTGTGGTCCCTTAACATTCTGTGATGTGTCTCTTTTGCACATTCCTTAATCCACAGGCGCATTTGCTCATTTACCAGATTTCCCTTATCTTTAGCCTTCATTTGTTTCCCTGAGTTCAAACCAAAACAAGGTTAACTGTTTTGCCATTTTCAGATCAGGGAGTGTTGTAAGTAGTCGTGATGTTAGCCAATCTGGCGTTCCTGTGGATGAAAGCATCAGGTCACTAGATAATGATGAAGCTCAACAAGGGTCTGAGGTTGGGGCTTTTACTGGTAGTGAGGATCCAGCTGAAACTATGCTTGAGAATGTTGATTTACAGGAGGTTGATACAGACCGCGCTGAGTCACGCACAAGTATAATGTTGGATGCAACAGCTGAAATGCAGGATTCTTTAGCTCAAGATGCTAATACACAGCAAGATGATACAGAACACAACTCAAGATTCTGGCAGCCATCTCTGGAAAGCAGTCTTGGTAGATGGCCCCATCAGATTGAAGAGGGTGCTCAAAGAAATTGGGAAGATAATGCAGAGGACTTACACAGTGAACCTCTGGAGGGTGATGGCGGGGAGCATGGTCATCTCCAAGAAGAACATGATGAATGGCACGATGATGAATCTCATGGTACTGCTGAGAACTGGCAAGATGATTACCAAGATCCCAGACTTGATGCTGGTTCCATTCCGAGAACAGAAAATAGGTTTATCCCACCAGATGATGACAATGTGTACAGCATGGAACTAAGAGAACTACTTAGCAGGTATTTTTACCTTCATTGTCAAAATTTATTTTGGTTTCCTTTTCATGATTTCATCTGGTCTTATTCTTAAGCTATTTCATTGTTTTGACTTGCTAGGCGAAATGTGTCCAACCTTCTTACTAATGGTTTTGGTGAAAGTTTGGAGCAGTTAATAAGATCATATGTTCAGCGGCGTGCTCATGGTCCCATCAACTGGAATCTTGATATGACCATGCCCAATTCAGCAAATGAAAATCAGGAACAAGAAAGGAGCACTCAAACTCGACAATTCCAGGGTCCTGTCAACAGACCTGCCCTTGTTATCCCTCCACCACCTTTGCCACCACGACAACCACTATGGCACAGAGAACTGCGTCGTAACAACTGGAGCAGTAGACACAGGGTACATAGTGCATATCTCGTGCGTTATCTTCTCATTCAGTGTTAAAGCCTTTTTACAGAAAGGAACCTTGTGTTTTGTGTTTAAAATATTCTTTTCTACAAGAGCACTGCTTGCCTTTATAGCGTGTGTTCTTTATGTTAACTAGATCATTCCCGGAATTCATATGACTATGTTCTTGCAGGAATGGGATGCTGTAAATGATCTGAGAACTGACATGGGTAGACTTCAACAGGGGATGAGTAACATGCAGAGGATGCTGGAGGCGTGCATGGACATGCAGCTGGAATTGCAACGGTCAGTGAGACAAGAAGTGTCAGCAGCATTGAATCGATTTGCAGGACCAGAAGGTTTGTTCCAGCGGCGCTTTCCCCTTATTTCTTACTGTATAAATTGAGGGTCCTCATGGCTTCACAATTGGAGCACTTCTTTCTCATTATAAAGCTACTTGGCACCACAGAACAGTAAGTTGGGGGCAGTGCAGAAAAATCATCTGTATATTTATTTTTCTGAGTTTATATACTCCCTCCATCCCAAATTACTTGTCACTCTCTAGTTCATTTTTGAATTAGAGAGTGACAAGTAATTTGGGATGGAGGGAGTATATTCTAAGCGATATATTGTTACGGTTGGCTCGTCGTTTTCCTGTTTCTAGTTTGGTATCGGGCCTTCATGTTTGGTGCTGTACTACTACCTTTTTTGTTGCCATTCATTGTATAATTATGCATACTGTGTATTAAACATTTGCTTTTGTTTCTCAGGATTCTCAATGGGTGCATCTGACGGTGGATCAAAATGGAATCAAGTGAGGATGGGGACCTGTTGCGTATGCTGTGATACACAAATTGATTCTCTTCTATACAGGTCAAAACTCTGCTTTTATCTCAGGTTCCATATATTATGTACCTCAACATCGTTGTTGGGCAGCATCTGATGTATTTTATTGAAAACCTTTGGGTGATGGTGGCAGGTGCGGGCACATGTGCACTTGCTCGACGTGTGCAAATGAGCTAGTGCGCAATGGTGGCAAGTGTCCGCTTTGCCGAGCTCCAATAGTGGAGGTGGTCCGCGCATATTCGGTAATGTAAAGCGGTGGAAATATAGTGGGTAAGGGAATAAGTTAGTGGCAAGTGAAGTTTTGCTGCTAGAAGTGTAGAAAGAAAAGAAAAAAAGAGCTATCCATTTTATTTGTCCTCCTTTGCTTGTGTTCTCCTTGCTGTTGTTGTTGTTGTTGTGTATCTAGAGGGCTGAGTGCATATATGTTGCCTTGCTGCTGGGCGATGCGAGCAGCAAAGGGCGTGCAACTAGCTAATTGATTGATTGTTGAAAGGGTTTGCGTTGGGTATGTTGGGGTAAAAAGGAAAGCCAATGTAAGTTCTTTCACTGTATTTATGACATGATCTGATCCTGAAAATAAGAGACACCAGCAATGATATAGATTCATTCATCCCGGCGTGAGCTGCTCGGGGATAGGGAGACAGGGAGGAGGATTTTGTGCGGGAGAGGAACGTCAGGTACTACCGCGACGCCCACGTGTTTGAACGTGGAAGCTCCAGGTTGGCTTCTGGTACGCAGACGAGGAGTGTATATGTTGAAGCACAGGAAGGAAACGCATGCATATGGAATGGAGAGCTCCCTCCTCCTGTTTGAACAAAAAAGGTGATGATATCACATTCGGGCTTCTGTGTCGATCGAAGCCTTCTGCTTTTCTCACCTTCAACTGCAAAACAGGCGTTTCCACGTGGTCTGAATCATTCCAGAATGGGCAGCTGCAACTCAAAAAGGTTTCTTTCTTGCGTGCTTCTCCTACACTGTCCAATTACAGATCAAGCATGAGTTTCGGGCTTTTTAATTTGCACTTGCACAAGTATATGTGATGATGATGATGATGCATGCATGCCCTGCATCCAGGGTAACCAGGCTTAATTAGGTTGAGGCCGATATATTAATTATCACAAGTAATTTATATATTGATCCGTGGATTCACATGGACCATTGCCTCGATGGCATGCGCTTAACAGTCAAACCCCAGTACTCCACTCTTTCAGAGCCAACCGCCTTCACGAGTATAGTATGATCTCTCACTAGAGAAGGCAGAAAAAAAAAAGGAAAAAATAAGTCCAAGAGCTACAGGATTAATTAGGACGTCGTCAGTTTCCAGATTAATTTCTTGGGCAGGCAACAGCTCCTCCAATATTTGTGGCACGTGCGTTGCGTTTGATGATGCATAGAACAGAACGGCATGGCCATTCAATTCGTGTACGTACTTAGTCGTAGCTAGAAACTGTGGGGGTTAGATTGTAGTAATCAATCTATTGATGAAATGAAAAAGAAATTGACAAGGAGCCGGGAGTTGGAGGCCGTACGCTCCACCGACCTCATCAACCAATGCAAGTAGCAGCACTCATGGATCACTTGAGAGAGAAGAGATGCACATGCAGCATGAGATCATTGAGATGAGATGAGACGGAAGGAACAAGGTGGCCGGCCGGCCGCCGGCGCAACCATTGTAATCATGCATGTGGACGCCGTACGTGTTCCTTTGCGTGCATCGATCTATAATAATCTTATTAAGTCCCCACGGAGAGTATAGTATATGTCAACAGCAGGATTATACTACTTGTTAATTTTGCTTAGTAGTATTTCTTCTGCAACAGGAAAAATGAAAAAAGAAGAAATACTTAATTTCTAGGTGTACTGTTAATGTAAATATGCTTATATGGTGGTGACCTATAGCAAATTAAAAGCAATTGCTTATATGCTGATGTAAACCCGGGCCGGGCGGTTGGATTGGATACGTGCACTGCAGCGACGCCTCACAAATACTGCAAGTCGTCGGCTGATGGACTCATGCATGGCTCCTGCAGCAACACGCGTACAGTGCCGAGTCGTACGTACAATATATCGCATATGTTTATTAGTATTTTGTTATACACTTATTACAGGTCGTTCATCACTTGATTATATATTGTGATGCATGGCACGCTAGAGATAAATTAGAGCAGAGCAGAGTCGTCGGATCAAAATGAGAGATACGCGCGCGCTGTCAAAGCTAAGTGCATGTCACGGAAAGTATTGCCTGCTGCCTTTCTTCTACTATATTCTATTCTTGCCCTGCTGCTGCAGCTACGTACCTGGCTCTGCCTCCTCCGCCTTCTGCTTGTATCTGGCTGCTGCTGGAGATAGCTTCCAATTGGCTTTCTTGCTTGCAACCAGTCCTCTTCAGTTCCCATACTGCATGCCAATTTTAATTTGCCCACTTCGTCATCTATCCAGCCATAATAAGCTAGCAGCTCAAAAGGAAAAGTACACCACTTGTAACAACAAACCTCATTCAGACAAGCTAACGCCGGCCAAATCAACAACAGACTGTCGACGCTGCTGCTGTGTGCTATGCTGTGCTGTGCTGTTTATCAACCACAGAATCATCAGCTCCACGTACAATACCACACAATCAGCTTTTAAAAAAAATTATAAATAAACGAAGTGAATTTGATTGATTTTGTATACATACATATTTCTGCAACACTAACTCGCCATAGAACAGGATCGATCTCTAGGGCATGCAAAAAAATTATATACGGTGAGTGATCCTTTAATTTCAGTGGCACGGCACTGTCACCTCACCTCCTTTCATCACCCACCACTCACTCCCACATACACACTAACTTCAAGTGGCCAAACTTTCCTCTATTTTTTTTCTCAAGAAAATTTATAGTAAATTAGATTCATCACCAATACATACACATAAATGTTAGTTACTACAGTATGTATGTTAATTACACCGAAGAATTGAAAGAATCAATTGTATGTTACAGTTTCCTTGATACATAATCCCAGCTGTAAGAATGAATACCAGAAGGAAAGAGAAGAAAAGAGAAGAAAAAAAGATCAATAATCAGTGTCAACTTTTTGAGAAAAAAATTGTCATGACGGTGATCGCGTCGTCAATAATGGCAATCCACGAGTGGTGGTGAGGCTGTCAGCATAAGGCCGGGCTTGTTACCGCCGTCGTTGAACTGCCCCAGACGACCGAGCATCACCGCCGGAAGCGACACGGCTTCCTCGTCAGACGGAGCCGGAAGGTTCAGGTCCAGCTCCAGGTTGATGCTTGCGCTCCCTTCTTTCTTCGTGTCCAGCATGGCGACGGCGCGCTCCGGCGCGTTCAGCGGCCTGTGGCGGCGCATGTGCCCGCCCAGCGCCTGTCCCGATGCGAACTCGGCCCCACAGACCGAGCACTCGTGTACACGCAGCTTGCCGCCGCCGCTGTTTCCGGCGGCGACATGATGGCTGTTGAGGCTTAGCGCGGTAGTGACGTCCGGGAACGGGAAGACGGCGATGTCGGCACGAGAGAGAATAAGCGGCGGCTGTGGCGACGACGCCGTCGTCATCAGTGGTTTATTCTGCTGCTTTGTGACGTTGACTATCTCCTCGTCGTCGGCGGCGGTGGTGACGAGGCGCGGCTTCTTGTGGCTGGCACGGTGGCCGCCGAGCGCCTGGAAGGTGGGGAAGCACTTGTTGCACGTCCTACACTCGTACACGTAGAACCCAGCCTTGACGCCGCCGTCCGCCGTGGTCGCCGCCTCCGTGTACTTTCGGCTTGTGTACCGCTCGCTCTTCACCACCGGAGGCGATGGCTGTGCCTGCTGGAGCGCCGTCGGCACGGCCGGTGGCTGTGGCGCCGGCGATGGCTTGGAATCGCCGACGGCCCCTGAGCCGCCGCCCTGGGCGAGGAGGATGAGGCAGTGGGCCATGTCCTCCTCCTCGGTGGTCGTGCTCTCCGAGGACGACGCAGACGACGCCGGCGGGTGGTGGCGCGGCCTCTTGGTGCGCTTGCGCTTCACGACGGCACCGGCGAGGGGCTGGTGCCTGTCCAGCTCGCCGGAGTGCTCCGTGGAGGACGAGGGGGCCATGAGCGCCGGCTTGCTCTCTCTCCCGCCGGTTTGCATGTCAAGAAAGGTGGAGTGGATTGTGTGTTGGTGTGGGGGGTGTAGCTTGCCTTTTTATTGGGAAGGGAAGGGAGGGGAAGGGGAGTGGGGATGTCGTTTTGATTCTAAGCTGCTGCTATGCTAACAAGCTTCATCCACTACTTTGTCATCAATGGAAAGGATGGAAGTTTCCTTTGGTTTATTAATCACACCATCAAAAGCTAGAGAGAGAGAGAGGAGTGTATGTCGTACTTGCATACAAGCTAAGCTTAATCTGTTGTTCCCTGCTTGAATTTGCAATAAGCTCTCTGTTATAGTAACCTCCTCTCTGCCTCCTTAGCTTGTTGTGGGGAGTAATTACTTACTATTAAAAGAGAAGAAGGCCGGCCGGGAAGACATGACGATCGGTTAAGAATTTGTGGCCAAGGAAATTAGGCGCACGCTGCAACAGTGAAAAATAGGTGGTGTGTTAAAACTGTCCTCCTAATTCAGTCACTCTTCACTCAATTGACAATTCTAGAGCTACCCAGAATGTGTGAAACATGTGTGCCAATTGGTTCCATAGCCAGCCTTAATTTAGGCATCGCCTAATTTCCAAACTCGAACTTATATTGCTAAATTAAGTATCTCTTCCGTTTCAAAAAATTTAGCGCTCTGTAGTTCAAAAATAAACTATAAAACGATAAGCTTTTTAGAACGGATGAAGTATTATTTTTACTAGTCGAACCGAAACAATGCTTCTACCATAGTTAATTAAGCAAAGTTCTTCTCAAGATATGTGTGGGCGAGAGAAAGGGATCTTACTTAGCAGTTCCAGCAGCAGCAATAACAACAAGGCAAGAGGGAAAGGATCAAGGGGAGCTAAATTTCCCACCAAGTCGACTAAGGAGAAACAATGCTGTATTGTGTAATATTCCTGGGGTGATAGTGTGTTACACTGCAAGGCTGGACCCTGCTGCTTTTCGATTTTCCACTTTTTCAGCTTGGTCCTGACTGTCCAAGTTAATTGTTCGAATCTTGTTAGTACTTCTGAATTTTTTTTGATACTTACTCAGCTTATAATTTAATTAATTTTGTGACGGTTTCTTTTTCTCCACATAGGAACTAATCAAACATGAACAGATAGCTTGCTTGGCAGACAAGTCAACTAAGAAGAGAAGAGGAGAGGAGTGATTCGTGGCGTGAGCTAATTGTTGTTTCTTGTGTGTGGCAACAAGCAGCAGCTGCTGCTGCCTAATAATGCAGCTGCTTTCCTTATACTAATAACTACAGTATTAATAAGTGTGATTGGATGCCATATATCGTGGTGGGGGCAAGTAAGGCATCCATCAACGCCTCAGCATCTCTCTCTCTAATTAAGACATACTGTTGTTATGAGATCATGCCTAATGGTGAATTAAGGCACGAACTAAGTATGCAGAGGGTAATTAAGCTAAGACAAACATCAAACAATCTAGCTAATCAACTAGGGTTAGACATAGTGAATATACCTTCGCTTGCAGGGATATTAGAGGCCATTGGAGTCTGGCGGGAGGGCACAGCCGCTCCACCGACGTTGGTGCAGCACCGGCGACGGGGTTGAGGAAGGGTCTTCCCGAGACTCCCTCCTCAAGCGATCGATGCTTCTGAATTTAGATGGCTAGGTCTAATTAGGATTCAATTGCGTCTTAGTGGTGCATGTGCCTTGCTTATAAAGGGAGGAGGTGCCCCAGGGGGCCCACCCAAACTGAAATCAGTTGGGATTAGGTGTTCCGATCAACACCTCGGAGATGATAGAAAAAGGAGTCCGGGTTGGTTACTTTCGTAACCAACCCCTAAACCCCGTGGCCACCTGAGTATCATCTAACATTCTCCTCCTTGACCACGGGTCACATAAGCTAATTTCTAAACACATAGACTTTTGACATTATTTCCTTATGCTCGACATAAAGGGAATGACGCATTGAAACAGCCAGTTACGTACTGCTTGACTCGACGACCACATTACATCTCACACTTAGAAACATGTCCTAAACTGAGTTTGCCCCTGAGTATCCAGGTATCATAGGCTCTCCCTTAAACCCATACCGGTTACGTGTCTCCTGAACACGCTGGGCGGAAGACCTTTGGTTAGCGGATCCGCGAGCATTTGCTTGGTACTGATATGCTCTAGACTGATGACATGATCCTGGATTCGTTCTTTCACAACATAGTATTTAATGTCAATGTGTTTGGCAGCACCACTCGACTTATTGTTGTGAGAGTACAATACTGCTGGTTTGTTATCACAGTATAGCTTAAGTGGTTTCTTAATGCTGTCGACCACTCTAAGTCCGGGTACAAATTTCTTAAGCCACATAACCTGTCCCGATGTCTCATAACAAGCAACAAACTCAGCATACATCGTAGATGGTGTCATGATGGTTTGTTTGGAGTTTTTCCAAGAGATAGCTCCATTCGCAAGGGTGAAAATGTATCCTGATGTAGATTTCCTAGTATCCATGCACTCTGCGAAGTCTGAGTCTGAGTATCCCACTATTTCTAGTGAGTCTGATTTCTGATATGTCAACATGAGGCTCTTAGTACCTTGCACATATCTCAGTGCTTTCTTAACTGCCTTCCAGTGGTCGGGTCCTGGATTGGCCTGATATCTGCCAAGCATCCCAGTAACATAAGCTAAGTCAGGGGGTGTACAAGCTTGAGCATATTGAAGGCTTCCGACAGCTGAAGCATAGGGAACTGCTTTCATCTGATCGACTTCATACTGATTCTTAGGACACTAAAAGTTCCCAAACTTATTGCCCTTGACTATAGGAGCAAGTGTGGTTTTGCTCTTATGCATACTGTACTTTTTAAGCACATTCTCTAAGTATGTCTTTTGTGAAAGACCTAATACCCCCTTAACTCTATCTCGGTGAATCTCTATGCCCAAGACATAGGAGGCTTCACCTAGATCTTCCATATCAAAGTTCGAAGACAAGAACTTCTTAGTTTCTAATAGTAGATCAATGTTACTACTCGCGAGTAGTATGTCATCTACATAAAGCACGAGAAAGATGAATTTCCCGTTCTTAAACTTAGTGTAAATACAATTGTCCTCCTCTTTCTCATTAAACCCAAATTTCCTGATTGTCTCATTGAACTTAAGATACCATTGTTGTGAGGCCTGTTTGAGTCCATAAATGGACTTCTTAAGTCGGCATCCCATGTTCTCTTTACCCTTAGCGACGAAACCTTTCGGTTGCATCATATAGACGTCTTCATTTAGATCCCCATTGAGAAACGCCATTTTTACATCCATCTGATGTAATTCTAAGTCATAATGTGCTACTAATATCATGATGATTCTGAACAAATCCTTAGTCGAGACGGGCGAGAATGTCTCATTGTAATCAACACCCTCTCTTTGAGTGAAACCTTTTGCAACAAGTCTGGCTTTGTACTTTTCAATGTTCCCTCTAGAGTCACGTTTGATTTTATAGATCCATTTACAGCCTACTGTTTTGGCTCCTTTAGGAACTTCAACTAATTCCCAGACTTTGTTTGCATTCATGGACCTCATTACATCCTCCATGGCTTTACGCCACTCAGATGACTGAGGGCTGCTCATAGCTTGTTCAAATGAGGAGGGATCATCCTGCATTTGAAACTTTTCACTCATATAGACCTCATAGTCAGCTGGTATTGCAGACCGTCTGGCTCTCTGAGATCTTCTAAGTTGCGCATCATTTTGGGGCGACTGTTGTTCCTCATTAGCGACATCTGACTGAGGTTGCTCAGAAGGCTAAGTTGGAACCTGTTCAACAGGTGCATCATTATTTTCTATCGCTGATGGAGAACTAACAACAGGTGTTGCACCACCATCATCAGTCACTTGTGGTGCATCGACAACAGGTAGAGTGAAAAATGATTCTTGAATCATAGGAGTGGACATGTAGACCCGCTTCTCCTCAAGATCAATTTCACGTATTACCTTGCTTCTCCTGATCATCGAATCCTCTAAGAAGACGACATGTCTTGTTTCTACAAACTTAGTGTGTCTGTCGGGACAGTAGAAACGAAAACCCTTACTCTTATCCGGATAGCCAATAAAATGGCAGCTAACTGTTTTAGGATCCAACTTTCCTAAGTTTGGGTTAAATATCTTAGCTTCAGCAGGACAACCCCATATGTGCAAGTATCTAAGTGAGGGCTTACGTCCAGTCCACATCTCATACAGTGTTTTCGACATCGCCTTAGTAGGAACCCGATTAAGCAAATGGATGACGGTTTTTAATGCCTCCATCCACAAGGTAACCGGCAAATCTGAATAACTAAGCATGGATCTAACCATGTCCATTAGCGTACGGTTGCGCCGTTCCACTACTCTATTTTGCTGAGGCTCGCCCGGTGTAGAATACTGGGCGACTATGTCATGTTCCTGTAGGAACCGTGCAAACGGTCCTAGAACTTGGCCATATGGGGTTTGCTAACCGTAGTACTCATCACCACGATCGGACCTAACGACCTTTATCTTAGTGTTGTGCCGATTTTTAACTTCAGCCTTAAATATCTTAAATTTATCCAGTGCTTCGAATCGATCCTTGATTGGATAAATGTAGCCATAATGAGTATAGTCATCCGTGAAGGTTATGAACGAGTCAAAACCGTCAACAGAGACTGTCGGTACCCTAAAAACCATACACCCCCTGAGGTTACAAAGATCTCAAGGGAAGGACGTCTACTCAAATTGAAGACCCTCGGAGGCCCACTTGTCAGACATAACCGGACCTGCTTCTCCAACATGGTTAACCCCTAGGTTGCCACGTGTACTCTCAGACCGGAGCTACTACCCGCAAGGGTGAAGCTCCGGGCTAGGTACTGAAACGGCACCTCCGGACTTAACCCCTGACCGAGAGAAGCTCCGGACCTGACACGTGCCAGGCCACCCCGGAGCTTCCCGCTTCCCACAAGCAAGCTCCGGAGCTGCCACGTGTCCATACGTCGGAGCTGGCCGCTTCAAACCTCCGGGAGACATTGTAACGGCTCCGGATCTTCAAAGGACAGCCGCGGACTTCAAGACCTGATTAATTGTCATTAATTCCACGTTAATGACACTTAATCGGACGATCTTAACACCTGTAACGGCACTGTCGGAGCCGTTACAGGGTTATTAACAACAATTAATCTCGTGTATCAATACTAGTAACCGCCAGGGCCACATGTTGGGCCAGGCTGACTTGTAACGGTTTGTCCTTGTACTATAAAAGGACAAACCGACGATACACGAGGGGAGAGGACTCTCGAACGCTCTCAAGCTCACAAGTTAATACAACACACACACACACACCCGTGGAGTAGGGTATTACGCTCAGGCGGCCCGAACCACGTAAACCACTGTGTCTCTCGTGTCCAATCGTGATTCACCTTCTTGAGTCTCCGCGCGCCCAAACCGAACTACAAACTCCTTCTACACTTCAGTAGTGTCAGGGGATCTGCCGACTCCAACAGTCGACAGTTGGCGCGCCAGGTAGGGCGAGGGCCTGAGATTTTCAAGAATGGTGAATTCTGCGGCTGGATCATCCAACGGGCAACCTGCTGCTCAGGCTGTCGGAGGCAATCCCTCCAACATGCAGCCACCGGCAGGAGCCTCAGCACCAGCAGGAGTCACACTCCCACCACCACCATCTTCTCCGGCAAGACGTGCCGAGCAACATGATGGTGCACCGGCGTCACATACTGCGACTGCAAGTCGTGACAACCCAGAACACGCGCTCCATGCAGCGCGTGCTCTTCTCCAGCGACCACCACCTCCGGATGCATCTCAAGGTGCCATGGAGCAATGGAGGGCTGATATTGAGCATTTGGTCGCAGCAGCGGCCGAACGCCTCAATAACCAGGGTCCACCTCCTTCAGGGCGGGCCCCGTTGCAGCGACGGACGTTGTCTGGAAGACTTGGTCCGCATGTCTCCAACAACCAAAGGCGAGCTGCGTCACAGCAAGTGACGTCGATGCCCTCTGGGGCACGACGCACCCATACCGCATCTCGGCTTTCGACACACGACCTCCGGGCGGAGCTGGATCGCCGATACCGCCAACAGGACGGCCGTGTCCATATCGAGCGAGCTCGAGAAAGACGGGATGCTCAAGACCTTTCTACTCTGGAAGGAGTAGGAGGAGGCTGTTCCGCCCTAGCCATGCACCTGCGCATGGTTAGATGGCCACAGAAGTTCCGGCCACACTTGCCGGAAAAATTCGACGGGACTGTCAACCCCGTAGAATTTCTGCAGATATACTCCACTGCAATCCTAGCAGCTGGAGGAAACGAGGCCGTAATGGCCAACTACTTTCCAGTGGCCTTAACTGGGACCGCCAGGTCCTGGTTTATGAGCCTTCCACCCAACTCTATTGACAGTTGGGAGGAGCTGTGCCGTCAGTTCACTGCCAACTTCGGGAGTTCATACACCCGACCGGGCACTGAACTGGACCTTTTTGCGGTCGTGCAAAAAGGAGGAGAATCTTTGCGGTCATTCATCCAGAGGTTCTCTTAGGTACGTAACACAATCCCTTCTATCTCAAGCGCTTCTGTCATTGTGGCATTCAGACAGGGTGTGCGAGACAAGAAGATGTTGGAGAAGCTGGCGATCAAAGAGATCACCAGCGGTACGGAGCTCTTCAGCTTGGCTGATAAATGCGCCAGAGCTGCGGAGGGTCATGAAATGCACTCCAAACCAGCCTTGGAGGATCATAAAAAATCCTCCAAAGAAGAAGCCGCTACCTCCAAGAGTGGAAAGAAGAAAAAGAAGACCAACGGCAAGAAGAAGCCGTCGGCCGGCACATCCAACGTTGCAGCCACTGCAACTCCTGGTGGCCGGGGGCCACGCCCCGAGAAGCGACCTCGACCGTCTTCTGAAGACGGTGACAAATCCAAAATGTGGTGCCCCATTCACAAAACGGGCAGCCACAGGCTGGAAGACTGCCGGGAGGTCCAAAACCTTGTCGAGCGCTACCACAAGCGCCGGGAAGGGTCTCCCTTCCGACAGAGGGAGGGAAAACAAAAGGTCGATGAAGCTCTGGCCGAAGAGGAGTTAGGGTTTCAGGACCCCAAAAAGGTCCTGAAAGCCGTCTACACCTCCGTCGACGATGACTCCGACGTCTCCGACAACGAGCGTCGGAAAACCATGAACACCATCTTTGGTGGATCATGGGACATCACTTCTCGTCGTGTCATCAAGACAATGCGACGGGATATGGCTGCTGTAGCTCCTACAGCTAGACCGGAGCCACATCGAAAGTGGATGGACACACCCATCACTTTTGATGCTTCGGACTGTCCCCAAAGCATGGTCGGAGCTGGCCAATTACCCTTGATGGTATCTCCCACCATTAACAACATCCAACTCCATCATGTCATGGTAGACGGAGGTTCGGGGCTTAACCTCATCAGCTTCGAAGCTTTCACTAAGCTTCAGCTCCGACCTTCGGACCTCCAGCCCTCTCGACCTTTCTCTGGAGTAGGTCCGGGGGCCATTACCCCACTCGGAGCTATTACTCTCCCCGTTACCTTCGGGACCCGGGAGAAGTATCGCACCGAGAAGTTGGTCTTCGACATCGCTCAGATCAACTTACCATTCAACGCCATCTTGGGTAGGCCTGCCCTGTACAAATTCATGGCAGCTGCTCATTATGGATACCTGGTGTTGAAGATGCCAACACCAGTAGGCGTTCTCTGGATCCGCGAAGATCGCACTGCCGGAGTAACTGCTCTGGAGGAACTCCACGCACTCACCACGGCGCAAGAGGAGGACTCCAGACAGGAGCAAGCTCCGAAACCCCCGAGCATTCGTCAACGAGGCTCGACCTCTGCACCCCGTGTGCAGCCGAGCGGCGACACCGACATTCCCGTCAAAGTCGTCCAAATTGGTTCCGATGCCGCTCAAACCACCCGTATATCAGGAGGGTTGAACGACAAATAGGAACTCGCGCTCATCACTTTCCTCCGGGCTAACGTTGACGTGTTTGCTTGGCAACCGTCACAAATGTCTGGGATCCCCAGGGAAGTGATTGAGCACAATCTGAAGATTTACCCCGACGCTCGGCCTGTGCATCAGAAACCTCGGAAGCAATCTGTAGAGCGACAGAAATTCATCCGACAAGAAGTGAAGAAGTTGCTCGAAGCTGGATTTATCCGAGAAGTCTACCATCCAAAATGGCTGGCAAACCCAGTCGTTGTGCCCAAGGCCGGCGGGAAACTTTGGATGTGCATCGACTACACCACACTGAATAAGGCATGTCCAAAAGATCCATTCCCACTACCTAGAATAGATCAGATAGTGGATTCCACCTCCGGGTGCGAGTTACTGTGTTTTCTAGACGCATATTCTGGATATCATCAAATCAGGATGTCTAGGGAGGATGAAGAGCATACTTCATTTATCACAGTGGATGGATTGTATTGTTACACAGCCATGCCGTTTGGTCTCAAGAATGCAGCTTCAACTTTTGTACGAGCTATGTACAAAAGTTTCGAAGAACTCATCAGAGACATAGTGGAAGTGTACGTCGATGACATCGTGGTCAAAGTCAAGAACAAGGAGTCCCTCTTGGACACCTTGCAGGCTGTCTTCGATAAGCTGCGGGCCACCCGCACGAAACTAAACCCAGACAAGTGCGTCTTCGGGGTTAGTTCCGGAAAGCTTCTTGGTTTCCTGGTAAGTCACCGGGGCATAGAGGCTAATCCCGCGAAGATAAAAGCCATTGAAGACATGCGGCCACCAACCCGCATCAAAGACGTCCAAAAGTTAACTGGATGTCTAGCAGCCCTTAGCCGGTTCATTTCAAGATTGGCGGAAAGGGCACTTCCCTTCTTCAAGTTACTGAGGAAGTCCAGACCATTCCAATGGTCTGAAGAAGCAGAGAAGGCATTCCAGGAGCTGAAACAGTTCCTCACCACCCTACCAGTCCTGGTAGCTCCGAACCCTGGTGAGCCTCTATTGCTTTACATTTCAGCTACTGACGAAGTCGTCAGTATGGTTCTGGTTGCGGAGAGACCGGAACTACCCAATACTCAGGAATCCAGACCCCTTCGGGAGGGTCCGGAGGTTCCTGAAAGCGGGTCTGGGTCCCAGCTCCCAGACTTGAACCCACAAGAAGCCGCTTCAGAGGACCCGGATCCCTCCGAGAGGATCCAGGTCATTCGTGAAGAAGCTCCGGGTTCCTCCACTCAGAACCCGGAGGTCCCCGAAGAGAGTCTGGACCCCTCCGAGGGGGTCCGAATCAATGAAGAGGAAGCTCCGGACCCCTCCGGGAGGGTCCGGACCATTCAACGCCCGGTATACTTCATCAGTGAAGTGTTACATGATGCCAAGACTCGATACCTAGAGGTGCATAAACTGCTTTATGCAGTTCTTATTGCCTCAAGGAAGCTTCGACACTATTTCCAAGCTCACAAAGTCTCGGTGGTGACCTCATATCCACTTCGAGCGATCCTGCATAATCCCAATTCAACTGGGAATATTGCAAAGTGGGCAGCGGAATTGGCTGAATTCGATCTTGAATTCATTCCGAGACAAGCAATCAAGAGTCAAGTGTTGGCAGATTTCGTGGCAGAATGGACTCCCTCTCCATTAAACCCTGGGGGCCCCAGTGAGCAGAAGACGGAACCTCAAGTTCCAACCTTCACTAAGCCTCATTGGACCCTTTACTTCGACGGCTCCATGCAGAAGCAGGGAGCCGGAGCTGGAATCCTTCTCCTCGCACCAACCGGGGAGAAGGTGAAATACATGGTACACCTTGACTTCAAGGCAACCAATAACATGGCGGAGTACGAAGCACTCATCTATGGATTAAAGGTGGCACTATCATATGGTGTCAAGCAGTTGCTGGTCAAAGGAGATTCACAACTTGTCATCAAGCAGGTAAAGGGTGAATGCTCCTGCAATAATCTCTAGCTGGCTGCTTACCTCCTTGAAGTCCAGAGGCTTCAGAAGGACTTCGAAGTCCTAGACCTTCACCATGTTCAGCGTGCTCACAACGCTGAAGCTGACGAACTCTCGACCAAGGCGTCAACTGGAGCTCCGGCTCCTGACGGAACCTTTGTCCGGAGGTTGTCAAAACCCACAGTTCAGTCTGCCGAACTGAACGAAGGGGGCGAGATCAGCATCCCGAAGCTGATGGTCCCGATGGCCCTGTTACCATGGCAGCCATCAAGGGTCGTAGGTGCTGCCGGAAGCTCCGAGCAACCCAGCACGCAAGACTCAAATGCTCAAGTCAGTTCTGATGCATGGATCTCGGAGATCCGGAGCTACTTGAAAGACAACATCCTTCCTGACGATGATGTATCCGCTGACCGGGTAGTCAGATTGGCTAAAAGATACACGTTGTTAGAAGGGGATCTCTACCGGCGCGGTGCCAACGACATCCTAATGCGGTGCATCACAAGGGAAGAAGTTGCGAGCTCCTCGCAGAAATCCATGGAGGCGAGTGCGGGAACCACGCATCTTCCCGCACGCTGGTCGGAAAAGCCTTTTGGCACGGCTTCTACTGGCCTACAGCGCTCCAGGATGCCACTGAGCTAGTGAAGAAATGCAAAGCATGCCAATTTCATGCAAAGCAAATTCATACACCTGCTCAGTCCTTACAAATGATACCTCCTACATGGCCTTTCGCTGTGTGGGGGATGGACATCTTGGGACCCTTCCCAAGAGCCGTCGGAGGTTACAAGTTCCTGTACGTCGCCATCGACAAGTTCACCAAGTGGCCGGAAGCTACTCCCGTTGTGACGATCAACAAACAATCTGCAATCAATTTTCTACAATCCATCGTGAGCAGATTCGGAGTCCCAAACAAGATCATCACTGATAATGGGACTCAATTCACAAGCTCCGCATTTCAAGGATATTGCGAAGACCTCGGCATACAAGTATGCTACGCTTCCGTAGCTCATCCTGCCAGCAATGGACAAGCCGAGAGAGCAAACGCTGAGATCCTTAAAGGACTCAAAACACGCACTTATGAGCGCTTGAAAAAGCACGGAGCCAATTGGATCGAAGAGCTTCCGCCCACTCTATGGGCCAACAGGACTTCTCCAAGTCGGGCAACCGGAGAAACACCCTTCTTCCTGGTGTACGGAGCAGAAGCGATCCTTCCTCCGGAAATCACCTTGGGTTCCCTCCGGGTCCGGACCTTCGACGAAGCCGCGCAGGACCAGCTCCGGCGTGAAGACCTAGACCTCCTCGAGGAGGGAAGGTGCCAAGCAGCTGTTCGGAATGCCCGATACCGCCAAGCTCTACGGCGCTATCACCAGCAGCATGTACACAGCCGACAGCTTGAGGAAGGCGATCTGGTGCTACGGAGAATACTATCCAGAGAAGGGCAAAACAAACTCTCCCCCGGCTGGGAAGGGCCCTTCCGAGTGATCAAAGTATCCCGTCCCGGAAGCGTTCGCTTGGCTACCGAGGATGGGACACCTCTCCCAAATCCTTGGAACATCGAGCACCTCCGTAAGTTCTACATTTAATTCCACGGAGGTGAGTCTTAAGTAACTTGAAATGTATGTTATAGAGTCATTGTACAGAGTCGGGTAGTTCCTTCGGGAGAGCAGTCGGACCTTTCCCGAAAGGTTTGAAAAGCTCATGCAACACTTGATACAGTCTCCGGACTAGAAGTGTGGCTAACTACCCTGGGTCAAACGAGAAACCAAACACACTTAGCCTGGTTCTGTACCCTAAGAGTGTACTTGTTTCCCCTGTACCCCGGACCTATAATGAAAGACATCTTCATGTGAAATAGACTCCACGTGCATTCATTTTTGCATAGGCTCGACATTTTTATTTTTCTCTTTCTTGTCTATAACAGAAACGTGCAATTCTTAAGAAGTTCTAGTTTGACCGGTTTACATACGATTCGAGTTGAATTGTCAGATTTTTTGGATTTAAATATCGTCGGTGGCCAACTCGCCTGAAAGCCGCCAAGCCATTCTAGGGCCGGAGTGCGCTATCGACTTAGCCTGGTCAAGCACCCTAAGTACACCACTCTACCTACATTCCGGCAGGCCAAAGTAAGGTGGGTCCATGGACAGTTGGATCTAAAAGAAAAGACAATTCATCCAGTTGTATTAAAAATCGTGTTCAACTTAAAATTTTCTTGATAACCGTAAGCCGCGACGAAGTTATAGACAAGGAACGAATTTTACTATTTTTCTTGGCTTAAGTGTGCAGGAAAAATGAACCCTACGTTGATGGGAAAAACCGGAGCTAACCAAGCTCCGACTCCCACCAGGGCGTCAAACGTCGGCGTAGACTAAAAGATGGTGAGAAGACCCAGTCACTGGAGTCTGTTGCCAACAAACCAAGTGTGGCAAAGGTCATTGCCGGAGCTGCTAAGCTCCGACAACTTCAGGGGACCTTCACTATCAAAAACTTCGGACCTAAATTCCACAAGTTCGAAGCAAATTCGTCTTCAACAAAACTCAACATCCTTTTGGTACATGTCCACAATCAAATTGTGCACATCTACCAGGGGGCCAAGTGAAGATAAAGATGTTGAAGACAAAAAAAAATGAAATTCACAAAAAATTGGGGATTTCATTTCATCTGAAGACTGGAGATTACATCTGGAGACAAGGGATTACAAAATTCAGGAAGAAGAGAAGATACAAGTAAAGACTAAGAGAGACGGTCCTAGACCCTATGGAAGAACTCGGCGACCTTCTGGGCGACCTCCGACACGCTGGCTCGGGTAGCTTTGCCTTCTCCTTCGACGGGGCCTTCAAGCACCGGGTCCAGAGGAAATCGAGGGTTCCGGCTGGTGTAGCACGTCAACACATATTCTGTGACGTTCCTAGCCAGGGATTGCCCCTCGACCTCCAGCTGGTCCGCGATGACGTCGCCCACCTTGGAGAGCTTGCTGCCCGCGGCGCTCAACGCTTGCAACGCAAGGTCCGGCTCCGGCTCTGGATCATCCGGGAGCACGGGGCTGAAACCCATCGGCGCCAGCGCATCGTCGGCCTTGCTCAGGAACTCCCAAATTTGCAGGGAGTCCGCCTTTCTCAGGTTCTTCATCTCTTCCAGGGATCTCCGGGCCGCCGTCAGCTCCGAATTCTCGCGGGAGAGGCGCTCAACTTCTTTGGCGTTCTGCTGGATCTTCGCAGCAACCCGCTTCTCAAGTCTTCCGAGCTCCTCCTCCCGGAGGTGGTTCTTGTTCCGGCGGTCGACCAGGTCCTTCTCCCTAGCCTCCACTTTCTTCTCCCGGGCGATAAGGGCACACTCGTATTCGTAGAGTTCCTGCCCCCGCACCCAGGTCTTCTCCTCTTCCTCGAGGCAGCGCTCTTCCAATTTCTTAGTGCGCTCCTCGAGGCCCTTATCCGCCAGAGCTGTTTTCTCGGCGAGCTCTTCTTCCCGTCGCAAGACGTCATCCCGTAGCTCCAGGAGTTTTTGCTCCTCATCCTCGAGCCGTCTTTCCCTTCCTTCAAGTGCCTCTCGGCGCTTGATGAGTGCGGTGCTGATGGCCTCGAGCTGATCAAACAGAGCATTGGCCGCGTCGTTAGCAGCCTTAGCTTAGTCATGGAACTCCCGGGATTGAGCGTCGAGGGCGTGAGTCATGCTCTCCCTCTCATCCAGCAGTTCACCCCAGAGCTCCAGGCGGATCTTCTCCCGCCTAATCCATTCCTTGTCATCTGCAAGCCTCGACTGCGCCAGTTTAGTCTCGAATTGGAGCCGATTACGCCACCGCCTAAGGGTTTGGCGCTCCTCTTCAAGAGCCTTGCTGTCGTGGAAGAAGGCCAGTTGGACCTGACGTAGACTGGAGCAGGCATTGTCGATGGACATCGACAGAGAGATGGGCTCCGGACCTGCTGGGGTCTCTTCCGCTGGTTCCAGCGGGTCTTCACTTACAAAAATTGGGTCCCACTCTACGAGAGTGGAACCCCGAGCTTCCAAAGCGCTAGGGCCCTCCTCTGGGATGGCCTCAGTCGCCACCGAAGGAGGTCCCGCCACCAAGTCTTCGTTTGCCCCCTCAGGCTGGGGGCCGGCGACTTCGTTCAGGCACTCTGGCTCTTCCACGGGTACCATCGACGTCGTCGCCTCCGCTGGCTCTGGCCGGGACACTTCTTCTGAGGGAGGCTCAAGCTCCCTCGCCTCTTCAGCCATCGGCTCTGCGGCCGGCGCTCCAACAATCACCGGCTCTGCGGCCGGCGCTCCAACAATCACCGGCTCTGCGACCGGAGCTTCGGAAGAAACCGGCTCAACTGCCGGAACTACTTCAACTTCCGGCTCGCATGCCGGAGCTTCAGCCACCTCCGGCTCAATCGCCGGGGCTTCAGCACTTTCCGGCTCCGAAGCCGGGACTGCTACTTCCACCGACTCAATAGTCGGAGCTTCTACTTCTGCAGCACCAGGACCCGGAGCTTCCACCTCCGGAACGGGTGCCGCTGGCGCATCTTCAATCCCGTGGTCCGGTGCTACCACGGGAACTTCTGGAGACGAGTCGAGGTCCATGACCACGACAGCCGGCGCCGGAGCTGTCGCAGCCTCCGCTTGGGGCGGCACCGGAGCTGGAGCAGAAGCCCTCGCAACCTCAAACACTGTGGCTGAGGGCGGAGCTTCACTCCCCTTCTTGGGAACGCTGCAGATAAAGAACGAAGAAATTGAGCAAACAGATGCTACAATTAAAAGTTAATCGAGGTAAAAAGGAAAGATTACCTTGGGAGACTCACGCACCAGCTTGCGCGGAACCTCTTTCCCGGACGATCCGGGCTGGCCACGGTCGACATAGGAGCTCCGGGAGGACTCCCAGGACTTGCCGTAGCCACGGGTGTTTCCCGGGTCGGAGCTCTCCTTGATCGGGAGGAACTCCTGGACCTGGAGGCCCTCATCGCTTCTGGTGCCGGAGTCGCGTGCCCGGAGCTGGTACCTCCGGCGGGACCCACCACGGGGACAGTCGCACTCCGGGAGGATCCCACCGCCGGAACAGTAGCGCTCCGGAAAGACCCCACCACGGGGACAGCCGCCACGGCGGCAGAGGATCTTCCTTCCTGAGGAAGGTGAACCTGAGGGGAAGTGGCAGGCCCGACGGACCTTCCGTGAGCATGTCTCAGCTTCCTCTTCCGGCTCTCCGGCTCCTCCGCCAACTCTTTGCCCTTGCCGACGACCTCAGCTCTTGGCTGTGGGGCAGGGGCGGAGCCGCCTTCAGACAACCCGGGGATCGCCAACCGGGTGGCTGATCTTCTCTCGACGACACCAAGATCGTCAAGTGCGGGCATCTTCCGCCGGAGCTCCCTGCTGAACTCAACTTCCACATTCAGAGGGAGGAAAGCTGGCGGCGGAGTCAAGTAATCTCCGTCGACGTCGATGCCATGCTGGAATTTCTTGAGGTGAAACTCCAAGGACTTCCCCACCATGCTGGACTTCAACCCGGTTTCAACCCGGTCCTCGTCCATCACGCTGTTGAGAGCCCAGGCGAGCTTCTCCCTCCTCTTCAGCGGTGCCCACCTGTTGGACAGGAAGTTGCAGAACACCGCCTGGGGAGTCAATCCTCCCTCCACACATTGGCGGATTCTGGTCAAGACAGGGTCGAAAGCTCCCGCCAGCACCGGAACTTCGCTCCATACCGACGTGTCGATGCCGGGCAGACCGTCTGGCAGCTCCAACCGCTCATGCTCCTCCACCCGGACGACTACCCAATCTTTCTTCCAGTCATCCCACTTCCCGGAAGGGAATGACCGGAGGTACTTGAATGGGCACTTCTTGCGCTTCACGAAGTAGTAGAAGCCAAGATACTCATCGCTTCAGCCGGTGGTTTGGACGGTGAAGAAGGTTCGGAAGAGCTCGATGCAGGGAGGGATGCCCACCCACATCTCGCAGAAGTGGACAAAGATGGACACAAGGAGAATGGAGTGAGGGCCAAGGTGGTACAGCTGCAGACCATAGAAGTCCAGCAGCATCAAGAAGAAAGAAGAAAACGGTGGGATCAGCCCCACCATGGCGTACGAGGAAAAGTACACCATCTCGCCAGAGTGCTCCTTTTTAAAGGGAAGCTCTCCGCCGGCGCGGACCGAGCGGTTGAAGAAGTCCGAAGACCATCCCATGAGGGCCCGGACCTTCTTCAGATCGCCGTCTGTCTTCAAGCGACTCTCACGCAGACCCAACTCCATCGCAGCAAAGCTAGGCAAAAGAATAGGAGCAAAGCACAAGTTGGGAGTTTGAGCGCAAGAACAGATGGGAAGCGTAAAGAACTCCCGACGGTGCGCTTTCCTTCTTAAGTAAGCCCTCGCAACGCTTGGATGGAAACTGCAGGGGAGTCAAGGATACTACTCGAGAATTCAACCCTGCCGATGACTAGGGGGCCCGGGACCACCCTGATGATCAAGTCGAGGCTCTTACCCAGGCGAACAGTTGTCATCACAAGGCGGGAAACCCAAAGGCGGCGGCCTGACAGGGCGCGCGGAACCGATACGGTTTTCGTATCGGGAACCGGTGACCTTCAATTGCGAGAGATCCGCACATCAAAGATCCTATCTGCCGCCTGAGGTGCGCCACGCGTCGGGATTTAACCGTAAAGCCCTGCCAACGGCACCTCCGAAGACACTTTAAGACCCAGTTCAAGAGTCGCGAGTATGGACCCACCTCCAACGGAATGACTTCACCCCGGTGACTTTCCCCGGAGGTAGGTCCAGGGGGCCACTGTCGGTACCCTAAAAACCATACACCCCCTGAGGTTACAAAGATCTCAAGGGAAGGACGTCTAATCAAATTGAAGACCCTCGGAGGCCCACTTGTCAGACATAACCGGACCTGCTTCTCCAACATGGTTAACCCCTAGGTTGCCACGTGTACTGTCAGACCGGAGCTACTACCCGCAAGGGTGAAGCTCCGGGCTAGGTACTGAAACGGCACCTCCGGACTTAACCCCTGACCGAGAGAAGCTCCGGACCTGACACGTGCCAGGCCACCCCGGAGCTTCCCGCTTCCCACAAGCAAGCTCCGGAGCTGCCACGTGTCCATACGTCGGAGCTGGCCGCTTCAAACCTCCGGGAGACATTGTAACGGCTCCGGATCTTCAAAGGACAGCCGCGGACTTCAAGACCTGATTAATTGTCATTAATTCCACGTTAATGACACTTAATCGGATGATCTTAACACCTGTAACGGCACTGTCGGAGCCGTTACAGGGTTATTAACAACAATTAATCTCGTGTATCAATACTAGTAACCGCCAGGGCCACATGTCGGGCCAGGCTGACTTGTAACGGTTTGTCCTTGTACTATAAAAGGATAAACCGACGATACACGAGGGGAGAGGACTCTCGAACGCTCTCAAGCTCACAAGTTAATACAACACACACACACCCGTGGAGTAGGGTATTACGCTCAGGCGGCCCGAACCACGTAAACCACTGTGTCTCTCGTGTCCAATCGTGATTCACCTTCTTGAGTCTCCGCGCGCCCAAACCGAACTACAAACTCCTTCTACACTTCAGTAGTGTCAGGGGATCTGCCGACTCCAACAGTCGACAGAGACAATGGGAAAAGGGCAACAGTTGTCTGTGTGTACTAATTCTAATATTCATGTACTGCGTTTGATGCCTTTTTTAATAGTCTTAGTGAATGTGCCTTTTATGCAGTCTATGCATTCTTCTGAATCCGAAAAGTCCAAACGGGGAAGAATCGATTGAGAAACGAGTCGTTCAATTCTCCCCCTCGAAATATGGCCTAAGCATCAGTGCCATAATTTCGATGACGTTTCAGGTTCGATTCTTTTACGCTTGTGAAAGCTTGAGTCGTTACGTGAGGAATTCTGAATCTCGCTTATCTGATTCACATTATCATGCGTAGATAGCAAATAAAGTTGATCTTGTCTGATGGCAAGACCCACAATCTTATTATTAAACTGAATGATACATTTGTCATTGCCAAAGTGGCATACAAATCCATAATCACCTAAGAATGAAACTGATATTAAATTCCTTCTAACTGAGGGTACATAGAGGACGTCATGAAGCACAAGTACAAAGCCACCACTAAGCACTAAGGGAATTTCTCCAATGGATTCAACATGAGCTTCGTGCCCGTTAGCAACTCTAATGCGCCTTTCTCCTCTTCTTAGGTTCCTCCTTATATTCAACCCCTACAACGAATGAGTAACGTGCACGGTGGCACCTGAGTCAATCCACCAAGTAGATGATGAATAGTCTAAGTATAGGGATTCATTAACTGAAGTTACTAAGTTCATACCTCTCTTATTGCACCACTTTAGAAAGCCAATGCAATCCTTTTGAAAGTGCCCCTTCTCTTTATAGAAGAAATACTTATCCTTATCCACTTTCTCACTCTTGCTAGAGTGTTCAAGTGGGACCTTAGCTTTGCCCTTGTCCTTCCGAGGAATGCTGAGGTTTGGCTTTGAAGAGTGGAAGTTCTTCTTGCCTTTTCCACTCACGTAGTTGATAGTGTTAACTCCACGAGCAGACTTAATTCTTTCCTCTTCTTGGACACACATATCTATTAGTTTCTTTAAGTTCCATTGTTCTGGCATAGAGTTGTAGTTGATGACAAATGGCTCAAATTCTTTTGGAAGTGAGGCAAAGATGACATGCACAAGGAATTCATCTTTTACCCCTAAGTCCATAGTCTTAAGCTTAGTAGCCATGCTTGTCATCCTAAGTATGTGATCTCACAGACTAACTCCAGTAAATTTCTCAGTAAAGAGCCTCTTGATAAGAGTGCTTGTTGTGGCCTTAGATGAGCCAGTGAACTGTCTCTTAACTTTTTGGAGGTATTATGTGGCAAACTCACAATCAGGAATGGAGCTCCTAATTGCTTCTGAGATTGTGCCTTTAATTATCATCAAACACTTCCTGTTTGATGCGTTCCACTTAGAACGGACCTCAGCGTAGGATGCGATAGCCTTGTTATAGATATCCATCCTCTTAGTGTAGGCCTCCTGACTCTCCTGAGGTTGTTTCTCAGGATGAATGGCAGGAGCTGAGGGTAGAGGTGACGTTAGTGCTAAGTCCAAATCTGAAACTGCCAGAGTAATTTTTAAGTTTTCCCTCCATGCACCATAATTGTTGCCATTAAGGTGCTCTATGGAGGACATAAGACTGAGTGCGTGATTCACGCCTGAGGAACCTTCAAAAATGTGAAAAGAACAATAAACATAAGCGAATGCATAAACTTATTAAAAAGCAAACAGAGATGCAATGTTTTGTCTTTTCACGTTGGCTACTTCAACAAAACATGCATCCAAAAATAACTTAGAACATGGCATATTTTATTTTTCACGTTGGCTACTCAACAAAATTCCATGATTTAATGACTGAGAGCATAGTAAATTATGTTGTTCACGTTGGCTATTTAAGCATAATTTACCATGAAATTGAGAGCATAATAAAACTTTGATGTTCACGTTGGCTACTTAGCAAAATTTTATTATGCAATATATAACTGAGAACATAGTAATTCTAATTTTCACGTTGGCTACTTTTTAAAATTACCATGATAAACTGAACAGCGGAGGGATAATAATGGGCATTTTTTCATAATTTACTGAAATGATCTACAGCAGTTATTAAATTAAATGACTGAGAAAATTACTAAGTGAACAATAATAATATCAATAATTATATTAAAACATTACACCATTACATTGCAATACATCACACAAAAACTAATTATTTTTCTCAGTCAAATTAATTTAATCAGTGGGTTCCACATATTTTGCCCATATTTTATTTTTAGCGAAAAACAGAAAATAAAATAATTAAACCCACTACTAAAAGCCCTGAGATTTGGCCCAACCCACTAATAATAAAATGAGCCCAAGGCCCATTACTAAAAATAACTAAAATCCCAAAAAAGGAAAATTGGAAGCTGGCCTATTAGGCCCGACCTCCTCTGAATTCGGCCCATCAGTCTGCTAAAAATTCGGGCAAAAATCCCGAAAAAGAAAGGGCGGCCTAGCTGAGCCCCCCGCATGGGCTGGCGGCCCAGCCGCGCGCGCCGCCGCCTTACGTCGGCCGTCTGATCTGATTTGTGCGGCGCGGATAAACCTGTACACGTCGCCTAAATTATCTTGAGCGTCGATCGTGAAACGAACGGCTGAGAGTGATTCAGACTAAAGTACTTAAGCCAAATGGGTTGAAACCCTAGCCATTTCACTCCCCCCGATTCTCTTCGTCCCGGCCGAGAGAGAGAGAGAGAGAGAGAGAGAGAGAGAGAGAGAGAGAGAGAGAGAGAGAGAGCGGCGACTGAGAGTGGCGGCGTTGCCGAGGGCAATGCGCTGGCTTCACCATAGCTGCCACGCCGGCGCGCGAGCTCGTCGTGAGACGGCTCGCCGTCGGGAGGTAGCCCGCAAGCTTGAGGGGAGCTCCCGCGCCTAGGGATAGGGTTAGCGCCGGGAACCCTAGGGTTCCGGCAAGCCCCCATCTGCGCCGGGATCTAAGGCCCGGAGGCACCACTCGACCCTCTCGCCGGCGAGCGTCGCTCACCGTTGGGGAGCGCGTCGCCGTCGAGCGGCTCGATGTGGTCCTTCTCCGACTAAGGTGACCGAGTCCGAAGGTGCTCCGTCTAGGATGCGACCATAGGGACACGGCGACCCTGTCTCCGGCGAGTGCAAGGCGTCGAGTGGAGGACGAGGGACGAGACTGAGGTGAGTCCATCTAATCCCCTCCTAAACTAAGTTAATCCGAGTTTTGATTCTCGAATTTGTGCTGAGTGTGAGTCTTATGTGGATACCAATTCAAAATTGATTCGAATTCGATCTGATTTGGGATTGGGCAACCCTAATCCCCTAATTTGGTTCGGTTTGATTGTGATTCGAACCCTAATTCTCTTAGTTTGATTCACCTCCTCCTAAATGTTGTAGAATCATTAGCTTAGGATTTAGAGATTGATTGATCTCTCTGAGTTCGATCAAAGCTTGATCGAGGCTAAGGTGGCCGAAGCCCTGAGATGGCCGAAGCCCTAATTGCCATTAGGGTGGCTCTGAAACCGTTGTTATGTTCTGAGATCATGCCTAATGGTGAATTAGAGCACGGACTAAGTATGCAGAGGGTAATTAAGCTAAGACAAACACCAAATAATCTAGCTAATCAACTAGGGTTAGACATAGTGAACATACCTTCGCTTGCAGGGATGTTACAGGCCATTGGAGTCTGTCGGGAGGGCACAACCGCTCCACCGACGTTGGTGCAGCACCGGCGACGGGGTTGGGAAGGGTCTTCCCGAGACTCCCTCCTCAAGCGATCGGTGCTTCTGAGTTTAGATGGCTAGGCCTAATTAGGATTCAATTGTCTCTTAGTGGTGCCTGTGTCTTGCTTATAAAGGGAGGAGGTGCCCCAGGGGGCCCATCCAAACTGAAATCAGTTAGGATTAGGTGTTCCGATCAACATCTGGGAGAGGATAAAAAAAGGAGTCCGTGTTGGTTACTTTCGTAACCAACCCCTAAACTTCGTGGCTACCTGAGTATCATCTAACAACTGTATGTCATTAACTAACTAGATCTCCTATCTCATCATGCTTCCATCGATCCCAACACACAAATGACACACTGCAGGTCACTCATCACCTGCAACCCGATCGAAGCAGAGCAAGAAGTGCACTAGAGATGGGTGGCCTTGTTGAGCAGCTTTGCCATATGATCCTGAGCATGAGCAACCAGCCAAGTTGTACCTCATGCATGTGGCGAGAGCCCTAGCTTTAAGGATCATATTCAACACTGTAGTATTCATTATTAATTTCTGCATCACACTGGAACATGCAAGTGTAGCAGCCTGAATGTGACCATCATCAGTTGTGCTTCCTCACTCGGTTACCAACAAAGAAACAAAAAAAAATGCGGATGGGATGATTGGAAGACAACATATATACATGTGGCGCAGTTCATGGACACTCAACCCACATGATATCAGTTAGCTGAATCTATCTGTACAATACTCTCTTCTTCCCAAATTATTTGTCGTTAAAAAAAATCTTTTAGTTCAATTTTGAACTAGAAAACTTGTCCTAACGACATTAATTTGGGAATGAGAGAGTATTTGATTTCGATCTTCCAACTGGAGTTGTTTGCCTCAAATGGATGAGTGAAGTACTAGTGGAACATTCGATCAGCAGGACTACTCTCTCTTCTCATAGATTAATTAGTGAGTAGGGCACCACTCCTCTCAAGTCTCAAGTCATACCACCCATATAATATAATACGAGAGTCATAATTCACAGCAGGCGACTCGATCCGGGGAGATCCATGCAAGCAGCTGCATCTGGCTGTCACGTTTTAGGGAGTGAAAGAGAGAGAGAGAGACGTTTTCGCCGATAATCTCGATGTCTCAACTGACAAACGTACAATAAAACCAACCTAGTCCACTGATCGCTGCTGGCCGACGATTGAGGTTGGCAACAAGACTTGTACAGAGTACTTACACGGCTAAGAATAATAAGCCTACACAGACAGACATGTACAGATTCCTTAGCTAAGAATAATACGTATGCCTTGTGCTGGGGGGGTTATGCCTTGCTGATATGATAGAGTCGTTGTTGCGTGGTTAAACTAGCACTACACTAGCAGAGGGAGTCGTTGTTGCGTTGGTATTATTCCTGCACCATGCATGTCCACATCTTTTGTTCCAGCTTGTCAAGTCATGCATCATCCTTGTTTCTCCATGGTCGATCGAGTGCATGTTGCCGATTAGTTCAACAACATGCCATGCATCATCAGTTCACCACACAATATTCTAGCTAGCTAATATTCGTGCTCCGTCTCTTCAGGCATCAATGCCACCTACTCTACTTAGTGGTGAGCAAAACTTGCGACCGCTTCAGTTCTCCAATCATGTGCTGCTTTGCTCTAGTCAACTACTCCCTTCATCCCTAAATATTTGTCACCGGTTAGTTCATTTCATTTTGAACTAACCGGTGACGAATGTTTAGAGGCGGAGGGAGTAATATCTAGCCGGACGGACCAGCTGATTGATGAGACCTTAATCCTCAAAAGGGACTTGACTTCACCGCGAAAAGAAAAGAAAAAAGGGACCTGACCATGCAACCACCAATAGGTACTGAACAAATGTTAAGCAGATGTCAACATTCTACTACGCTATTCGGTTCAAAAAACATTCTACTATGCTACGCGAGAGGGGGAAAACTATTATCAACAGGCCGTGCACAGTTGTAAGGCATCAGTAAAAAAATAAAAGATCTTTTGAAATGTAAAAAGATAATAATCTACTGCTAGAGAGTTGCTCGATGTCCCTGTTCAGTTGGGGTCTTATCCAACAAGAAAGAACGCACACAGAAAAACAGATTCCACAGAAAGAACTTAGATCTCTCTCCCTCAACAGTGGTCCCCAGATTACGACTTGAAATGAATAGCAGATAATCTGCGCTAGATGACCAGATGATAATTCGTGGCCTTTCCTTTCCTTTTCCTACTTTTTTTTCTTTTCTTTTCTGGAAAGGTAGGATTGGGATTTATAGTTAAAACGACCATTCGTATGCCCTTTCTTTAGTACACAACTTGGCTAGATCAGTACTAGTCCCATGCATGGTCACAAAATCGCATGCTGATAATGTAGCTTTCATCAAATATTCGTATTGAATCTTCATATGTTACTACGGAGATGAATTCAATTCAAGATATTCACCAAGTTGCATTGCATTATGCCTAGACTGAAGTGAAGAGAAAAATTTGGCATGCCTCCTCTAGTTGTGTACGATGTCAAGAACCCACAAAGAAATTCTCGCACAATTATCCACTCATAGCTTTAAATGAGAACAGGACCTCGACATCTCGCAAACGAAATACGTATCCACAAGTATTTCTGAACATTTTGCTGGCCACATGAAAAAAGAGAAAAAAAAAAGAGTCAGGCTCAGGCAGCAGCTGGAGTGGCACAGACTGAAGTGAAGAGTGAAGTGGCCGTGTGCCACTACTTACTAGTACTAGGGAAGTGATAAGTGGCAGAGTAGTAAGTGGCAGCAGCAGCAGCAGCTGGTTGCTGAATGGTGAGTAGCTAAGGCAAGGGACAGCAAGAGGCAGAAGAAGTAGTGGATCGGATGCTGCTGTGGAGTGGAGTGATCCAGCGAGCAGCTTAGCTTGTGGAGAGAACGCAAAGAAAAGGGAGCTTTTAATCTTCATCAGATGAGGAGAGGTTGGGGACTGAGCGAGTATTCGGTGGCGACAGCAAAGTCCTGAGCGCTTCCTCACGGAGACGGAGACGCTGCAACCAATCACTCGCGCGGGCGCGGCTACACTACAATTCATCGCCAATTAAAGCAAGCTGGTAGCTACTCAAGTGATCTCTGTGGCCTCTGCTGTCCCTGTACGCATAGCATGTATGCATCTTGTGCACTACTCAAAAGCAATCGCATCGCTTCACTTCACTCGTGGCCTCGTGATCACCACCACCGCCTCCTCTGTCCTGGGCATGGATCAGAGCAGCAGCATCGAAGTGCACGGCACATTTGGTCATCTCGTGGATGAGGCGGCGTAGCGTAGGAGGGGAAAGGAAAGGAAAGGAAAGGACGACGTGGGAGGTACCGGAGATGCGGTGCGGCCAAGGCCCAAGGGTTGTGACGAAACTTTTAATTTACTGGGCTTTGTGAGCCCGGCTCACTTTGACTGTACGGCCCGGCCCATTCAGTTATTTGACCCACAGCCGTAGTCCGTGCTAAACATAAATAGAATGAATGGTTTTTAATTAATTTTTTTATTTTTTTTGTAGAGTGAGCTTGTGGTTCGATGCGTGGGACATAACATAACTTCGTTAAAGTTTGGTCACTGACTGATGATAGAGGATTGTACTCCTTTCGTTTCCAAATATTTGACATTGAGAGTACATGCTCCTAAAAATAAAACAATTATTGTCTTTCGAAGAAAGAAAGAAAGAAAAAAAAAAACAGAACAGAACAGATATGCATGATAATGTGTACACCTCCGGGGCAGTTATTTATAATTGGCCGGGGGGCGTGGGACGGCGCCTATCCTATGTGAACTTGGGTGGATACGCAGCCAGTCGCAGTGTTTATTCGTGATTTGGTTCAATTCAAGGTACGGAGTTGACCACTAGTGTCCAGTCCAGCCTCCTCCTTTTTGTCTGTTGTTCATTACTTCAAACTTGAAGCAAGCAACGTCAAATGAAAAGAAACTGATGATTAGTTTATCTTAATTCTCCCGACCTCAAATAAATAAGAACGGAGGAAATTATTATTATTATCATAGTCTTTGTTAGTCTGTGTTGTATGAGTATTGAGCTAGACCTATGTAATTGGCCCATTGGGGCTTATATGTACCCTTAACTATGATTCAATGAAACCCTAATCTATTATTGGCCTCTAATTGTCTTAGCTTGTCCAAAAAGAAAAAAAGTTCCTCGCAGTAAAAGAAAAAATAAGATAAGAGATTTGTTTGGTTGCTCCGTCCAGACTCAGGCAGGAACGTCGGCGGCTGCTCCGGCCGGCCAGGACGACCGCCGTACTTTTGGCATGGCCGGTGCGGTGGCCGTTGCCCGTTGACCGGATCGGATCCGGGGCCCAGTCAATGGGCCAACCCACCTGGCCCACGAATCCCGACACATCGTTCTCAACTTTATGCATTTTTGGCCTGTCTCATCTCTCTCATCCCACTAAATTAATCATGGCCTGTTGCATTTCTGGCGCTCTTCTTTCAGCTCCTCTCCTCTCTAATTTAACCTAATTATAGAACTATATATTGCCTAGGCTTTAATTAAGAAAAATACGAAATAAAAAGATGTCATGTGCCCCACCTACGTAGCATGTGTTACTAATATATTATTAATGGATTTACTAATTTTCATTTGTCTAAAATAAGTATCCCTTTCACTTTAATGGTTCATAAGATAACATTTATTTCTGTAGTTAATACAGGAATACATTTAAATGTGTTAAAAAATCAAAAAAAAAAAATACATAATTCTTACAAACAGACATAAATCAAAATAAATGAATACAAGTAGGGTACGTAGTCGACAAGCCGGCATTTCAGTTGACTTAACAAAATCATTTCTGAATAATTATAATCAAAAGTCGACTCCCCACCATTCGCATTTGCGGCGGGTCCACCATGGATCGAGTGGGCGGCTGCAGGATTGATCGGAGGATATCCACAGCCTTTTAGCTTATTCTCCTCCAGTCCGCTCCGCTCATCAATCAAGCTGAAAGCAACACCTTGCGCATCATGGCATGGCATGGCACGGAGTATATTATTATTATTATTCATGCGGATGCTAGCTAGGCGCACAGCTTATCTCCGTCCAAACTAGAACTAGCTAGGTACTGTACCGCGTGAGAACAAAGACTTAATTCTTCGGCCACCAACCTAGTACCATATTAATGCATGCTGCTAATAACTAACTAGCGCCATTTTATTTTGTTTGACACTAATTAGTTCAAAACTGAACTATAACCAGCAACCGGTGCGTCATGGCTGGCCTAACACAACCTTGTGTGTCACATTCTTCATCACAATCTTTCGAACACTGACAAGAGATAGACATTATCCGTCAACTGTATTTTGTGAGATATATTAAAACATCCTTATAATATTTCACACATATATATACTTTGAAATTCATTTGATTAAATTAAATAAATGGGTTCTAGATCTAAGTATTTAACAAAAACAGGTGGAGTGTACATAGTTTATAATCGAACTAAAATTGTTCAACGCTAGCTGTAAATATAGGTCAAGAGGAATTTTATTTTGGTCTCTTTTGGAATTGATCATCTGACCGGCTAAAGACAAGAGAAGAGAGGGAGATATGCCTCTGCTCTGACTGGGGAGCCGGCCGGGCCGCGTCGCGTCGGCGTATGTATCTCTGACCGGTCCAACACACGTACGTACGACCAGCCGCTACTGTTCCGGCGTCTCCTCTGCTTTTCAGAAGTTGCACCATCGTCTGCTGCTGACCTCACCTCACCTGCTTGCATTGCACTGCATGCGCGCTCCACCACCAAGGCACAACCAACTCCTCCGATCCGGCCCCTATAAATATCCCTCACCCGTCATCACCAAGCAGGCAGCAAGGATCCTCGATCGATCAGGCGTACTGTACGTCGTAGCTAGCAAACAAAACCAATTAAGCTAGCATGGCGGAGCTAATGGCAGCAGCAGTTCGTAATCTGGCTTTCGGCGGCGGCGTCATTGCCGTCGTCCTTCTCTGCTCCTTCATGTACGCTGCATGGCTCGCCACCAGGCGCCGCCTGCGCGCCTTCGACGGGCCCACACCGTCCTTCCCCACGGGTAACCTCACCGAGATCACGGCCAACAGCAGTAGTAAAGCGGCTGATGCAGCGCCGGGCGTTATTACCGGCGACATCCACGGGTCGGTGTTCCCCTACTTCGCGCGGTGGCGCCAGGCGTTCGGCAAGGTGTTCGTCTACTGGCTGGGCACGGAGCCCTTCCTGTACGTGGCTGACCCGGAGTTCCTCAAGTCCGTCACCGCCGGCGCCCTCGGCAAGAGCTGGGGCAAGCCCGACGTGTTCCGCCGCGACCGCATGCCCATGTTCGGCAGGGGGCTCGTCATGGCCGAGGGAGACGACTGGGCGCGCCACCGACACATCATCGCGCCGGCATTCTCTGCCACCAACCTCAACGTACGTACGGACTCTTAGTACCTATCCGTGCTAACAGTGGCATGCACGTACTTATAAATATTTATTCTTCGCTGGTGGATGCATGCGCTCTCTGACACGCAGGACATGATCGGGCTGATGGCGGAGACCACCTCAAAGATGCTCGCTGAGTGGAGCGAGAATGTAGCGTCCGGCCAGACCGTCATCGACGTCGAGAGGGCCGTGGTCCGGAACGCCGCCGAGATCATCGCCAAGGCCAGCTTCGGCATCACCGACGACGACGATGCCGGCGCGCGGGTGTTCCAGAAGCTGCAGGCCATGCAGGCGATGCTGTTCCAGTCCAACCGCCTCGTGGGGGTGCCGCTGGCGCGGCTGCTGCACGTGCGCAAGACCTACGAGGCCTGGAAACTGGGGCGGGAGATCGACGCGCTGCTCCTCGAGATCATCGACTCTCGCCGCCGCTGCCAGCAGGGTCGGCAGCAGCAGCAGGGGATGAGAAAGGATCTGCTTTCGCTGCTGCTGGCCGGGAACGAGGCGAGCGCGGGGGCGGAGAGGAAGCTGACGACGCGCGAGCTGGTGGACGAGTGCAAGACCTTCTTCTTCGGCGGGCACGAGACGACGGCGCTGGCGCTGTCGTGGACGCTGCTCATGCTGGCGGCGCACCCGGAGTGGCAGGCGGCGCTGCGGGAGGAGGTCATTGCCGTGGTGGCCGGCGAGGAGGAAGAGAACCTGCTGCGGGTGGACGCGGCCGTGCTGGGGCGGCTGACCAAGATGGGGTGGGTCATGAACGAGGTGCTGCGGCTGTACCCGCCGTCGCCGAACGTGCAGAGGCAGGCGCTGCGGGAGGTGGAGGGGATCATCCCGGCGGGTACCAACATGTGGGTGGACGTGGTGGCCATGCACCACGACGCCGCGCTCTGGGGCGACGACGTCAACGAGTTCCGGCCGGAGCGGTTCGCCAGGGACCCGGTGCAGGGAGGGTGCCGCCACCGGATGGGGTTCCTGCCCTTCGGCTTCGGCGGCCGCATCTGCGTCGGCCGGAACCTCACGGCCATGGAGTACCGCGTCGTGCTGGCCATGCTGCTCCGCCGCTTCGAGCTGTCCGTGGCGCCCGAGTACCGACACGCGCCGAGGATCATGCTCTCGCTCAGGCCCTCCAATGGCATCCAACTCCGCCTCACGCCGATCCAGCATCAAGCAGCAAGACTTACGTAAATGCATGCCAGAAAAATTAATTAATTAATTAAACCCCTAAACACGTTAATTAGCTAGATAGAAGATCGCATGCCATCCAACAAAACATACAGACAGCACGTTGAGATAAATGAAACTATAGTCTGATGAGATATTATTATTATTGTTTGTTGCATCGTATGAATGGAACCAGCGTGATATAATTACGTGAAAACCGGATGTCATATGTGAGGTAGAGGAGACGATCGACCGAGAGGGTTTGAAGAACCATGTTCTTCGTTGGTTCTGATGCTGACTCGCGCTAGCTGGTCGTGATGTTGTCGCGTGCATGTGCATGTGTTCCAGAAACACAGACGACGGGGTTCCTGGTCAGGTCAGCTTCGATTGGTACATTCTTTGGCGCGCATGGAATTTGAATGGAATGGAATGGACGAATAGTTCCATGCATCAAAATTGCAATGCAACAAGTACTCCCTCCATCCTTAAAAGTTTGTCGCTTTGTAGTTTAAAAATAAACTACGTACAAAGCGATAAACTTTTAGGGACGGAGAGAATATGTCGCTTTATAGTTCAAAAATAAACTACAAAACGACAAACTTTTACAGATGGAGAGAGTACGTACGTAGGTACTCAAATCATATTGGACAACGTCCACCTCTGAATCCACATACTTGAAAGCTTTCTTTCTCGTGTCGTGCCGTGCCGGATCAAACCTCAAAACTTAATTAACTCTGTCTCGAGAACTAAGCGCAACTAAGCGCATTTATATCATAACGTCGTCTGCAGAAGCGAGATTGACCACATTACTTAAAAACAATTCAAAAAAATATTCCCTACATTCCGAAAAGCTTATCACTTTGTAATTCATTTTTAAACTACAAATCGACATGCTTTTTGAAACGGAGGAAGTACCAAGTCATGATCCTGCTAGACCAATAGAGTTGAAGTCCGAGGAAACGAGGAACCAACGATAGCAGCAGCAGGCCCCCGTCTTCAAATTCGTTCGATTCGGCATTAGCCCTGAACGCGTGTATTTTTCCTTGTTTATTTCTCATCAGTTTCTTGCTTCTTTTTGAAACACAAAGCACAACTATATAATACTGTAGCAGTTTAGTAATACCAATTCTGCAAAGCACCACACTTTTGACCCACCCCTACATTCTTCTCTAATACTAGCAGTTTAGTATGACACTTTAGGCTTCTAAAAGTCCTGAGACTTGTCAACTCAATGCCCAAGGTTCTTCCCAGGGTTGTTAATGGGCGCCTGGAGGGCGAGGCGCCTAGGCGTCCGGCCAGGCGGCGGATCTCCGGCGGCGGCAGCGGCAGGGCAATCTCCGGCGGCGGAGGAGGCGAGCGCTGGGGGCGGAACCCATGGTGTCGGGTGCGGAGGCGACGGGATCGGGGTGGAGACTGGCGGACGCGGCGGGCGTCTGTTTGGGCTGATGTGTAGTTTCGGCCCAACTAAGCTGAACCGTTAGATGAGATCTGAGGGTCCATATTCTAGATGGGGTGTATAAAATTTCTAACCCTAACCCTATTTCCCCGTCTCTCTTACTCTCCCCAACTCATCGGGCGGCAACAACCACAGCGGCGGCGGCCTGGTCGAGCACGGAGACATGGAAGGCGGACGGCGGCGGCAGATGGGACGACAGCGGTCGCACAGGGCGACATGGGCGGCGGACTGCAACAGCGGCGGACGGCGGTGGCGTACGGCGGCGGCGCTGTCTCCAGACGAGGCGACCGTCCATGGCATCCGGCCCGGAGCGACCGGACGCCTAGGCGCCGCCTAGGCGACGCCTGAACAACACTGGTTCTTCCATATCAGTAGGTAGTATCATCTCCCATTACCACGATACAATATCAAAGTACATCGTCATAACATGACATATGTAGAGTTTCTAAAGCCACCAACACAGCAACCACAACAACTCTTCTCACACCTACATGGAAGTTAGCACATGCTGTGTCCTCAGGAGGGAACGGAGGATAATAATTTGTTCAAAGTCGGAGAGACTGCCTAGCCTGCTCTTTCCATCTGTTTATCCACCAAGAACTACTCACGGATCGAGTTGATATCAATGTTGGATGACCTCGAATCCATCTGCCTCATCATGTCCTCGGGCCATCCACTCATTGGATGTGGTGGCATGTTGAGCTCGGGCATTGGCATTGCAGGGGCCTCTTCTTCACCAGCGTTCGACTCTTCATGTTCCATGTCTGGCTCCACTTTTGCTTTATTCTTCTTTGAACCACCATACATGAAGCTTCCCACTATCACCTGCAGCGATGCAAAAGCATTGTGTAAGAAATAATTCAAGCACAACAACCTCATAGAAGACGAACAAGATGGCTGCCATGGTTCTTTTCTCTCGGTTGAGATGACAAACAAACCATATATGACAGCAAAATCAAGACAGATGGTATACTGATACTCCCTCCGTCCCGGAAAGTTTGTCGCTTTGTAGTTCATTTTTGAACTACAAAGCGACAAACTTTTCGGGACGGAGGGAGTACTAATTTACAAAAGATTGGATGAGCTACCACAGAAAAATAAAATCACCTGAACTGTTCCAGCAGCTTTCAGGACTCCACCTACACTACCACCGATAACCCTGTGGTCAGGGCCACACAAAGCTATGCAAAGGCCTCCACTTCGGGTTCGCGTGCCACCATCATCTAGCACCAAGTATGACCCAGAAAGGCACAGGATTTCAAATCGACCCTGCCAGATCAATAGTAAATCATAGGGTTGTCAATTAACAATTTCAATATGATTTTTTTTGGAAAAATCATAAGTGAATTCTGGTGTAGCTGTGAATACACAATACAGATGACTTATGATTTGATTTTTCTCTATGACAACAATGGTGTAGCTGTGACATGCAAGCGATACGACTATCCATCAGTGAAGACGTTTGCCTGATTTGGATAATGGGCAATCTTTTATGTTCAGACACATCACACATGCAAGTAGTAATATAGCGAAAATGGTAACCAAACAGAAAGATACCTCATAGGTAACCACACCACCAGAGTCTGAGTCCTGATGAAGGGTTGCGGTGGAGACAGCTCCAGTTGCTGAAATGATGCATATTGCCCTTGGGCCTTGTTGTGAGAAGGCCATTATCCTGGCTGCAACATCCTGCGCACGTAGTAAAGCTATAGTCAAAAGCAAAAGGACATATACACAAATAAGAACTATTTAGTATTTCCTGAAACAGACAAATTAGCATGCTCCGATTTTGCTTCTTGACTCGTTGGCGTCCCCGAGGTTGGAGTTTAACAAAAATTAATGGCTCTGTGGCGAGCAGATAACAACAAAAAAATGGAATACTCACAGATATATTTCATAAAGTGAATTGCGCTATAACCAGGGTTTCTTAAGAGCACTTGGACCGTAACCTTGTAACTTTCGTAAGTGCATTTGTAAAAAATAAAAATAAAAACACATTGGTTTTCAAGTCCAGTAAGTTTCTTGGGTTGGGTATTTATTTACCAAGACAACAGAACTTAGGTAAGAAATGCAATTTTTATGTCAGAGCAAGTAGTTTCCGGTGATACCATGCTAAAACTGCATCATCAGCAAGTCGAGTTACCTGTAAATTTTAGCTTTTGAGTTCTAAAATGATAACAATACTGACACTCTACCATATTCAAACCCCTTTTGATGTCAATCATAAAATTCTTGATTTCTTAGCTAACAAAATAGGTGCAACCTAATGTAAAATAGTATTAGAAACATCATCAGTGAACTCAAACAAAATGAATTGCTTAGGGTAACTACCAAAATATATATTGTTACACTAGTTACAGGTTCATCTATTCACGTGTCGTCAATTTAGATAGCTTCACATATCAGTTTTACTTGCTGATTTCACATATCAGTTTAAATTTACTACAGCAGGTAATGCATTGTATATGTGCAACAACACTTTAAGAAACGAGAAATCATGATCGGACAATCATCCTAACTTACCTCTCCTGATGAAATAATAATCACATGAGGAGTGAAGCCTGTTCCAACAGAGCCAAGAAACCACTTTCCTAAGAAAAGAAAACAGAACTTCGTAAGGTAACAGAAATAACATAATCTTAAATTGATGCACATAAAACAAAGGAACACTGAAGAAGAAGAAAAAAAACTAGCCATGTAAAAGGATACCATTTTCCTTTGTTCCTTCAGGAAAAGCAGAGGAAGTAAAACTGACGGAAAACATATTTACTACCTCCTTCCCATAACAGAGGCAGCAACATTTTGAGCTTTGTCTATTGAAGGACTGGACCGCTCATTCCATAAGATGTTTAGAAGATAAGCCCATACTAAAAACCACTAGAATTCACAACAAAATCTAGAAGATACAATGTGACAACTATATGTTTTTTTTTCACAGAATAGAATGCTGGGGGTTTCCCATTTGCCAATATGGCAGATATATCATCCAGAGGATAGAATAGCCAAATGCATTTGTTTTTATTCCAGTAGCACGAACAGAGCACATGAAAATTGTACAGCAGTACTACGGTATCAATTACCATAGATCATCAGATGTGTTAGCGACATTTCAAAGAAGTGGGAGCTCACCAAGGGAGGCCAATTGTTGCATCTTCCCAGACCCAGGTGGTCGCCCTCGGCCACGTTTCTCTGATGGGGGAGCAGATCCAGACCCCCCTGAGACCCCCGAACCTGGTGTGGTGACCATGGTACCCATCCCAGAGCTTGACGAGTGCGGTGTTGACAATGAGCACGGCGAGAGGCCAAGGTTTACAGTCCCATCAGGCTTATACTTCCTTGGCCTACCCCGCTTCTTCTTCACCTGCTCATCGTGGGCATCCCCAGTCCCCTGATCCCCTTTGGCATCAGGACCCATGGCAATGTCCATACCACCACCGGCGCCAGCAGTGCTCTGCTGGGTCACAGGGGTTGAGGCCTCAACATGATGGTATCCCTGCCCGACGTGGGGATCCCCAACATGTGGGTTATGGAACGCGTAACCCCCAGAGACGGCATCAAGCTGCTGCCGGTATCCGCCGGGCGGGCCGTGGAGCCCCGGCGAGTGGCCGGTGACACCCGAACCCCCTATGCCCCGGTGCTGCGGGTAGAAGGACGGGAAGTTGGGGCCCGACGCAACTGTGGACTCCCTTCCGTCCATTCATATAGAATGGGCGGCGGCGCGGAGCTCACCAGCACACACCAATACTGGCGGGGCAAGCCTAGTTGCAAGAAACGGCAACTTATTCTCACTTAGATGCCCTGGAAAGCTGTTTAAGCGGCCAGGCCAAATGGATGCAGGAATCTCGAACTCTGAAGATCTCCCCGCCTCACGAAGAAAACTGCTACTTATTCTTCTGGCGAGATGAGATCGAACAGCTCGGGATCTCTAGGAAGCGGCGGGATTTCCTGGAACCGGAGGAATGGAAACGAGGAAGAAAAAAACAAATCGATCTTCGCAACAAATGGCCGAAAAAAATAGAAGAGTAGATTTGTGCGAAGTTTTCGGTGGAGGCCTCTCGCGGACGAAGGTGGCGGCGCCGGAGGCTTGGGATCTGCTTGGCGGCGGGCGAGAGGGGACTGATCCGATCGAAATGGCTAGCGATAGGGTCGAAATGGGTACTAAAACCCTAGAGGGGGAGAGGGAGGGAGGGATCACAGTCACAGGGGATGAACCGAAGAAGAGGGAGAGCGAGCATGTACTCCTCATGTATGTGTTCGAGACAAGAGGATTGTCTGCGAGCGAGTGACCGAGTGAGTGAGTTTGGGGAGCTGATTGCAACCGCATTCCATCACAGAGGATCCTACTGTAGCCTTGACCGGGTACGGAGACAGAGACGCACATCGTCGGTGTTCGGCTGAGATGATGAATGGAGCGCCCAGATACGGATGACCGAGTGTTTTTAGCAAGAAAAAAAAAAGATATTTCTGGACACTTGTTCTTTTTCTTCGAAGGACACACTTGTCCAATCAGGCTGTAGCCGTGTACTCTCTTATAGTTCAAAAATGAACTATAAAGTGATAAGTTTATAGAAACAGAGAGAGTACTTAAGGTAATCTTGAATTATTGGGTTTGGAATTTTGTCCCATTTTTCAACTGCACTCCCTCATTGGATGGATCCTTTGACGCTGACCAGCTGGGCGGTTTGGTCGCTACTTCCGAGGAGATTACATACACAAACAATGGGCAAAACGGGACAAATCCAACAATGACACGACCTACTCCTCCCGATTCATCACCTGAACAAAAGCCACACCAGCCTTCCTTCTCCGGTACCACTTGCACTTGTCGTTCTCAAAACTTCTCCCTCTGTTCTAATTTGATATCGTTCTAATAACTCTTTGCGAGCACAGAAAACAAGATATATAGTTCAAAATTTTAAGTGTACAGACAACAAGGAAGGGTGGAGAATGAAAAATATAGAGATGGAATGCAGATTATATGAAACACGGAGCTATATATGCAGTCACTTGTCCACCTCAATGGCTAGGCTAGTGCAGTTTCGGCATTGGCAGAGTTGCTATTGCACAACACTAGTAACATTCATACACCGCGCGCCACTGCTTCCCTGGATCTACTACTACACCAGCAAAAAGTTTAATTAAAACAGCAGCGGTTAACAGGAGGAGTACGTACAGATAACAAGAGCAGGCAAAGCGAAGGAGGAGGAAGCAATCACGATTTCGTCGGCGGGCGGGCGGGCCGGGGGATCAGGTGGGCGGCAGGACGTGGTACCGGTCGTTCACGTGGCGCGCGTAGAGGTAGGCGGTGGGCGTGGGGGGGTGAGCTCGATCGGCGGTGGTGGCCTCCACGAGGAGGCGCTTGGATCGCGGGCTCAGCCCGCTGGCGCAGCACAGCTCTCGGACAGGACAGGACGAGACCCATCTGCAGCAGATGCGGGAGGGGTGCCTCGCTGTCGTCGTCGGTGATGGTGGAGGCTTCGATCGGGGTCAGGCAGGTCGAGCAGAGGCGCGAGCAGGGCATCCGGCGGCAACGTTACAAGCACAAGGCATGCAGCCAAGGAACAAGGCACGGGCGGGGGCGGCAGGGGAGGTTGCTGCTTCTGGTCCTTCGCGGGGAGGGCCGCCCGCTGGATGAGGGGGCGGTCCTTGGCTTCCTCCTCCTCCTCGTCTTGTCGTCGTCGCCGTCGGTGGAGAGGTTGATGCAGGAGCAGCGCTCCAGGGAGGCGAAGAAGGCGGAGGTGACGCTGCCGTCCACCCAACACACCCAGCTGTCCATGGCCGCCGGCGATCTGCTTAGTTGCTAGCTAGGGTTTCGTGGGCGGTGGTCAAACCAAACGCGGCGGAGCAGGAGGGTGAGAAAGAAAAGAAAGCAAGAGAAGAAGAAGAATACGAAGAAGCAAATAAGACTGTTCCTTTTCTTTTCTTCTCCGTGTTCCCAGATTCTTTTCAAAAATAAAAATTATCACAGATCCAGCACTTAACATATAATATTTTTTTCGAAAGTGGCCATCAGCATCTTCCCGTGAATAAAAAGTGCCCAGCCGTAACGTCCACCAGGCATCAACGCAACTTTACGTCCATGCCAAACTTGAGAAAGATCTCACTTTGCAATAAAAAAAATATATATTCTCAGAACTCAGGTACATCAATCAGTTCATGATACAGGTTACTCCATCCAAAAACTTCACTTCGAGACGGATGGAGTACATAACAGGACATCACTCAAATGCCTTCTTTCTGTATATGTCGCTCTAGCTTCTTCCTCTCTCCCGTAGAGATTAGAGAAGCTCATTTAGTGAGCATCTTCTTGTAATCCTTGAACGTGCCCGAGAACGGGGTCACCTTCCCCTCTGACACCGCCCAGAGCTCATCCACGCTTCCCGTGATCAGATGCTCATCGTGACTCACCTGCAAAATCAAATTCATTCATTCACCCTCACTCTCTGAAACACAGGCAACACCTGGTTTGCCGAAAGGAAGTAACTAAATGAGGTTTCACTTACCATTAGTACTCCTCCCTGGAAAATAAGTAAACCCTGGATGAGCGCCTCAACTGCGTCCAGATCCTGCAACAGAGACGAGTTATTTTCATACGGTTCCACAATACTAGCTGGCGCCACCCTCATCCTTGACAGTGACAGAAAGAGATTCACTTACAAGATGGTTAGAAGGCTCATCAAGAAGAATAATGTGTGGCTTCTTGAAGGTGATCTTAGCAAACGCAACCCTACTTTTCTGACCACCTGAAATATTAAGATAAAACATTCAAAATCTATACATGCAAATGAACCCTTTGGAAGGATGACAGATATAAGTTAGTTCAAACTGAAAACACTTGGTGATACAGTTTCTCTTCCATACCTGATAAAGTGTACATTTGTTGAAGGGCAAGGCTCCCTGAAACACCAAATGAACCCAGATGCGCCCGCAATTTTTGTTCAGGTACACCCTGCAAAGAGTACCGTATAAATTTTTTTAATGCTGAATGTGAACTTCATAATATACCAACACCAAAAGTGATTCTTCAACTTACCGGATAACACTTCATCATGTACAGAAGGGGGTTCACTGTTAAGTCAAGCCCGTCAACATGATGTTGATTGAATACAGCCATGCGGACCTGTAAAAACAACAGTAAGGAAAAAACATCAACAAACAAAAGAGAGGATCCAGCAGAGAAAGCCATGGAAATAAAATAGAAAGAGATGATCGCCATTCGTGCTATAAGTATTATAAAAGCACGAAAATGATGCATTCAAAGAAAAAAAATGTTAAAAAATTATGAGTCAGTAGTGTAATTGACACTGACATGAAATTTTCATGAAAAACCTTTATGACCATTACACAAGAAAGCTTTACAATGACAGAAATCAGCATCGATGTAATGCCTTTTTTTCTTCTAAGGCAAACAAAAAAACATGATATAAGTTATATAAGGTGAAACATCATGATTGTAGGTTAGAAGAGTGAATCACCTTGGGGGAGCGGAACACTGTTCCTGAAGTAGGCTGCAGATCTCCGGATATCAATTTTAGTATAGTCGACTTGCCAATGCCATTAGCACCGACCACTGAAACAATAGGTCAATGAGTGATGGGAAAATGGAAGAGCACACTGCTCAAGTCAAAATAAGGTGAGCATGAGGAATCATACTTGCTATGCGGCTGTCAAGGTCAATACCGAAATTCAAATTTTTAAACAAGAGGGGACCTCCAGGGTAACCAAACGAGGCATCACTGTAAAGATGAAAAGCAGTATTCAACAAGGGAAAAACGTAACTCATAGATGCATTGAAAGGAATTTATAAAGAATATAACTGTGAAGTCTTGACAGACGGTAGAAAGATATAGAAGATGCAAAAAAAAGGAACAAAGTCATTACATGTGTATCAGAAAATGAAATCAAGATTTCATGAACAATAAATTAAAAGATATTAGAAGTGAAACCTGAAGCTAATTATTGGTGGTCCAGGGCGATCATCTGGGGTTGGAAAATCAAATTTATAGCTGCAAGCGATAAGCCACACAATTGATAAGTTGATTGTAGAGTATGAAGACAGAATACCAAAAAACAATAGATTAGGGAGCAGGCATACTCTGGATCACTGACAACTGCATCAACATGTTCCATCCGTTCTAACGCCTTAGCATAGATAAAAATATCCAGTCAGGCATCAAATTTGTCATTGAACAACATTTCTAAAAGAAAAGTAAGTTGGGAGCTCAAAATTATCCATACACTATTAACTAAGTGAAACCACAATGAATCTACCTTGGACTGTAAATATATAGATAGACAGAGAATGGTCTGAGAAATATTTACCTTGATTCTTGATTGGACAAGTGATGCTCTCTTTGCATTGTAGCGGAACTTGTCAATGAATTCCTACACACCAAAAAAATAGAAAGAGTAAAGAAAATATAATCTCCTGATTTTCATGAAATATATAGCAGCACTTGATACATTCAAAGTTTCCTAGACAGTTCAGCTCTGCCTTTCATTTTTGAGTTTATATCATACCAAGATTCATCCTGGGTAATTTGGTCTCAACTACATAGTGCCAACTGGTCTGCCTACAAAATAGTTATTTGGCCTATTACCAGGTTCAAGCTAAAGAAACATGCAGTGTTTTATTATCCACTTGCAATTTTCTGGTATATGAAAAAAGGATACAATATGACCAATGTCAAATAAATCTGTGCTAAACATCTTGCAGGGCCATATGGCGATCATAAGCAAGAGGTCTAATGAGAAACGTGCCTCTGTGCTCTTGCAAATGAATTAACCTCTGAAAGTACATGTTATAACTATGCTTTATGCAGATCACCAAACCAACCTGCATGTGGGATCTGGCCTTCTCATTGGTTTCAAAGGCTTTCTGCTGATTCTTCATGTGTTCTTCCCTTGTCCTCTCAAATGTGTCATAGTCACCTTTGTAAGCATGAAGCTTTCTACCATGTAGATGAAGAATGTCGGTGACAACCTAATTTTTTTGGTTCATCAATTACTTGGTGATTAACAATACCGAAAACATATGATAATGCAAGTGTGAGATGAAAATGCTGTAAAGTATTAGGTGTTTGTACCGTGTTCAAAAACTCCCTAGCATGTGATACAACAATAAATGTCTTCGGCCACTTCAGGAGATATGTTTCGAGCCACAACACAGCATGAAGATCGAGATGGTTCTGAAAATGGTATGTTGTTAGCATGTGCCAGCAAGAGAAGAAAAACAAAAACATATTCCGCACTTACCGTTGGCTCATCAAGCAGCAGTAAATCGGGCTCAATGAATAGAGCACGTGCTAGAGCTATTCTCATGCGCCATCCACCAGAAAACTCTTTTGTGCGTTTACGTTGCATTTCTGGAGTAAAACTAAGACCCTGGAAAAAGTTTGACCGATTGAAAAGTACAATGTAAGTAGTTAGACAGCATGTGCAAAAAATATAATGTTGTTTATTGAGATCAATACGCACGAATTCTACCGGAATGATCATGATATAAACTGATCAAGTACAAATCATCACAAAAAATTGATTGCTCCCTTATTGGGGATTGTTTATTTTATCAAAATATTAATATTTGATGAGAAGCAGTAGTGAAGTTAACTGCTGAATTAAAAAAGGATTAAAAGCAAGCCGATAACAATATATTGTAAACATCGTACAAACAGGAAAAATACAACAGACCGCCAAAATTGATGCTGCACGAGCCTCTGCTGCATCCGCATCAATGAACTCAAGCCGTTTATATATCTCCTCAAGCCTCTGGCTGATAGCATCTTTGTGTAGATCACCCTTGCTCTTGCCTGATTCGTGGCCAAACTCAGCCTCGATTTCTAGATCTTTCTGCATCACAGTGGCAATAATTAGCAGATAAGCAACACCTAACAGAGAGGGAAAAGTTCAAAGCAGGCAAGAAGCAGCAGATATCATGAAAGCAAATTCTGCATGAGTCAACCTGTTGTTGAACCAGACGGGCTTCTTCTTGCAAAAGTTGAACCCGCTCGACATCAGCGTTTAGAACGCACTGCAAAGCTATAGTATCATCACCCACGACTTCCTGCTCAACATGCAATATCTGACAGTTCCTGGGGATTCCATCTATTGCATGCATCGCCATAGCTCTGAGAAAAGAAGTCTTGCCAGTACCATTTCTTCCGACAAGACCTAAAATGGGTAAACAGAAGATTGAGCAGAGAGATATAATGATGAACAACAGCATGTTCACCGACCTGTACAAACGAATTGAACATGTTTTCCCTAGTCATTGCTCAGTTATATTTTGAGAGATACAAAACACCACGTATTCCAATAAGCTGTGACTCACCATAGTGCCTTCCATGAGCAAGTGTTATAGTGGCTTCTTGAATAAGATCACGACCGCCAACTGTGACGTTGAAGTTCTCCATATGTATATCCCTAACAGCTGGCCCACCACTATTATTGTGATTTACATAAACTGGAGGCATTCCAGCCCTAAGCGACTCCATTTCGGCAACATGCATTTGGTACTCAGCCTGCACAACCAAGAAAAAGAGTATATAATCCAGAATGAAGGCGGGAATATTATGTGAAGATGAAGTCACTGGAAAAATTGTGATGAGGTTACCTCTCTTTGCCTCTCTTCTTTTCTCTTTCTCCGCTCAATCTTTGCTTTATCTCTTGAAGATAGCAAGGGTCCCTCGAAGACCTCAGGTTGCTTTTTGGGAGCGACATCACTGTCCATCCCCTCATTCATACGTAACGGCGTAACAAGACTTCGCATGGCCTGTTTAGGTTTCACGAGTCCTTGTCTTCCAAGTTTTTCACAGAGCTTACTGCATACCTGAACCACGGCAGGAAACAAAAATACATCTAAGAGATCTGAACTAAATATACATCTTCCCAACGCAAAGCCTTTTAGATGGCTCTCCTGGATTGGCTCCCGACCCAGGAACCACAGGAGCATGATTTGGTACTTTTGAACAGTGAGATGGCAACCTAGCTAGTCTAGAGTTGGCAGATCGGGGGGGGGGGGGGGGGGGGGGGGGGGGGGGGAGGGAGGGGGACACGAGGGTTGGGACGTGAGGGTCTGTATACCTTTAGGCAGTGGTCCTGGTCGGTGACGCAGCCGGCGCCGATGAGGAGTTCCCCGAGGGCGTCGAAGATGCCGTGGCCATCGGGGGCGCCGAAGTCGAAGTCGTCGTCGGCGAGGACGTTGGCGATGTAGTCGATGATGGGCTGGTCAACCTCGTCGACGACGTCGGCGCCGAGCACCTCGCGCACCACGCCCATGCTCGCCGCCGCCGCAGCCGCCATCTTCTCAGGCTTGTTCCGGTCGCGTGGCGAGGCAGCGAATGGATCCGCAATAGATATTTCGGTGCCGTCCGATGATGGGCCGCGGATCGAGATAACTCCGAGGCCTAGTAGCCCAATCCCCCAACTAAGATAAGGGCCTCTCTGTTCCCCGACCAAAAAATCTTTCCTTTTTTTCCCTACACTTTTCTCCACATACAACTGACCAAATTAATTTAAGCCCGCTTAAGCATAGTTATTACTTTCTTATTCTGATAGAAATAAATTTTAGGACTGTTAATTTAATTTAAATTAAATTAGATTTTTTTATCAAAAGCATCATACGTTTTATACAAATGAAGTATATAATAATATCTCCTTTATGAAATGCTTGACCGTGCAGCCAATTTTGTAAAAATGAAGGAAGAAGTGAATCCATTTACCCTTCCACTAGCCACTTCCACGATATTTTATTTTTTTAATGATCATGCTTGAAATATGGCGGTGAAGATATTATAGTGTAAAGATGAAGTACTTTTTCTGTACGCTTAGAGGACCGAGTAGTAAAAAAAAATTCATCACTCGGTGTGACAACTTAACGTGAGGATGGACTAATGTAGTGAATACTAAATAGTTCTCTCTCAATCCCCAAATGTTGTCTTCGGTTAGTTTATTTTTTAACTAATCGATGACAACCTTCAAGGATGGAGTGAGTAATAGTACAAGATAATGTTAGTTTATTTTTTAACTAATCGATGACAAAATTTAAAGATAGAGTGAGTAATAGTACAAGATACTGGAAAGTAATCTTGGTCCTGTCACAAAAATATGTTATCTTTTTCAGGCGAAACGATTGAACTAACTGATCACAAATATTTGAAGACGAAGTGAGTAATAGTAAAAATATGTCACTTTTTACAGTATAAGGCAATGTATTTGACTTCACCGTCTCATTATTTGCTTTAGAAAGAACATCTAATTTTGATACAATGAATATTTGAACAAATCCATGGATTTTGTACGTGTTGGTACCCCACGTACCGGATACCTCGTGATACCACAAGAAGATCAAGAAAGTTCCACCTGTCAGAGGCAAAGGCTTTTGCGGTCCCACATGTCGCTTTACACCGGTCCCACTCCTCTCACAAGGCTGGTTCCTGGGTTAACACGTGTAAAGTAAGACCGAAACAAACCCCCAACCAAGGGAAGCTCCGGCGATTATACGTGTACAACAGCTCCGGACCTAACCCCCATCAGAGAGGAGCTTCGGTACCGACACGTGTACAACAACCCCGGACCTACCCTCCTGCAAGGGAAAGCTCCGGATCTGCCACGTGTGGAGCCTTTGGACCTTCGCAAACAACGGAAGGACAAGCCAATCATGTCCATTATAGTCATTTAAGGACGATTAAAGCGGCGATTACAAAAAGCGGCGATTACAAGGTCTGATAATGTGTCATTAATGCCATATTAGTGACACACGATCAGCGCATCGTTAATAGGGGTAACATTGTCATGAAGGCACATTATCACTTTATTAATCATACTTAATATTCTTTAGAAAGTGTATTAGATCATAAAGCACGCTAGGGCCACATGTCAGGCCAGACAAGCTTTGTAACGGTCAGCCCTTAGAACTATAAAAGGGACATACCACACGAACTAGAGGGACAATCGGTTCCAGGTTGATCGAACGCGGTCCCAAGCATACACACTCAATACAACAACACAAAACCCCGTGGAGTAGGGTGTTACGCTCATGCGGCCCGAACCACGTAAAATATTTGGTGTCATCATCTTGATATTGATCTCGGCACACCCCAACTATAAAAGAATCCCCGCGAGCTGCTTCTTAGCAGGTCTGGGAAAGTGTCGTAGAAAATCACTTCAACAGTACGGCTATAAAAAATAATTCAATTGACCTACACCAACATCCGACATGGCAATAAATTTAATGAAAACATATCTAGTACACAAGAGTGATCACATTTATGACCCTCTATCACTAAGACTAGGATTGACGGAGAGGCATGTTCAAGGAAGATATTTATGCATACATTATTTTTAAAACATTTATTGTGGCTGAATTGCACCGTCACCCTCTATAATATTCCTATCAGTGATAGATCGATAATCCCAAATACTGTATCCATTAACATGTACTACTAAATATTTTAAGCTCATTCACGCTTAAATACGTACTACCATTTTTGATTGTATATATCCAGTAGTACTGTACATCAATTGATGGCATTCTTTATTAAGAGACGGTTTTAGATGAGACGGAGCGGAGCGGAGCAGGCGGCGGCGGAGGCGGAGCACACGGATTTTGGTGAGGCGAAATCATCAAATCCAGGGCGGGCTCCGCCACGTCGCGGCGACACCGAAACAGAATAGAAAACCACTCCACTGAACTGAACTCTGAAACGGACGCGGACAGAACACCACCACCACCACCGGCTGCCGAGGGAAGGGAGGGAGCAGACGACACCTGCGCGGGAGATCCATGGCGACGTCGCGCCCGCTCATGCGCGGGATCCGCCCTCCGCGCGTCTTCCCCGCGCGCGGCGGACGCACCTCGCCCTACGCTGTCGCGCTCATTGCGCTACTCGTCGCCTCCGCATTCCTCCTCGCGCTCATCGCCTTCGGCGTCTTCTCGCTCACGATCTCCGCTCATAACACCACCGGCGCTGCCGGAGGAGAGACCGAGACCGCCGATGCTCGGCCGCGCGCTCGCCGCGTTGAATCCTTCCCATGGCTGCGGGGCAGCGAGGGGATGGGAGAGCGGGGCGCACAGTGGACGGAGGTCATCTCCTGGGAGCCCAGGGCTTTCGTCTACCACAACTTCCTGGTGAGCCTCTCTCGGTTTTCTTCTTCGGAGCGGAGTTATATCATTCCTACGCATGCATGCTCCTCTGTTCAATGTTAAGCAATACTAGTATATGATCTCCTGTTCACTAAATGGGTTTTGGTTAAGTTCGGCTCACGACTTCAGTTTTTTTTTTTTATTTTGCACTGTACGTGTGGTATGGAGTAGGCTGTGGGTGGCTTAGCTGCATCTCATTCTAGTATCAGGCATTTGCCTTCGTTGTATCTCCGGGTGGTACAGGGTCTAAAGAAATGAACTAAAAGTGAAAGAGCCGGGCCAAATTCTTATTCAATTTTAGCTTAGATTTCCATAAGAGCTGAAACTATTTGTGAAAGGGTCCTTTGGACCCGGCCCATTACCACGCCTAGTTGTATCTGCATGACCCTCCGTTTCATGATGCATTATTAGCTCAAATATGGGATAATTGGGATGTAACAGATGAGTTGCCACGTAAGCTGCATCATAGCCACGCAAAGCCATCTCGTCGAGGAAAAAAAAAGGGACAAGTGCAGATGAAGGTTGTCCAGTTCTCACTTCTGAGTGGTGTAATGCACCTGGTAGTTTTAGCTAGAGCACTTAGTTTCCCACAAATATAAGACGTTAATACATTCTTTTCCAAAATGTCATGCATCACTGTAAATTAAGAATGAGAAGACTTCCTTGTTGACTTGGCGATTCTAATGTATACCATTTCTTTAGGTTGGCCTTATCATCTGCCAAGCAAGGGAAATATGCTCTATATTATGGTTGCAAATGTTATTAAGCATTTTTTTAACATTTTCTGTCACCTCTTGGTTCATCATCATCCAATATTTATGATGATGATTTTGTGATGAGGATTCCTGACGGTTTGTTCCTTCTAATTTCACTAGTCTAAGGAGGAGTGTGAATACTTAATTGGTTTGGCCAGGCCTCACATGGTGAAATCAACTGTTATCGATAGCACAACTGGTGAAAGCAAGGACAGCAGTGTGCGCACAAGTTCAGGCATGTTTCTTCAAAGAGGGCAAGACAAGGTTATTCGAGCCATTGAGAAGAGGATAGCAGACTACACCTTCATCCCTATAGGTGTGTTATCACTGAGATGTCCACTGTATAGCTATATTCCTTCTGTGAGCAAACCCTGTGCTTAGTCGATCTTAAGAGTAATAAAGCAATGCTAATTTAGATGTAGATTGAACTGTCACCCAAATAACACATAGTGCAATCTGATGGTGATACATGTTGTTTTAGTTCTTAGTTAAAAAATATCACAACACAATAGCTAGGGATACACCCACATCCCACAATGTGTGGGATCTTTTAGCACTGGGTACACCCTTTTAAATGCTTTGGGGTTGTATCAACATGCAACTATTAACGATTTGGATCACAATATATAGGCCAACCACCCATCTCTTATCACGTTCAGTTACTGACTTTGAAGTTGGTTTTTATGTTTTTGAATCGTAACCAGTCTTGCTGCCTTGCAGAACACGGAGAGGGGCTCCAGGTTCTGCACTATGAAGTTGGGCAGAAGTATGAACCTCATTTTGACTATTTTCTTGATGAATACAACACCAAGAATGGTGGCCAGAGGATGGCTACTCTCCTGATGTATCTGTAAGTATGGTCATATATACCCATAACTTTTTGATTGCCTGTAACACTAATTAACGTCTAACGTATGTCTCTCTCTCTCTCTGTCACTCTCTCTCTCTCTCTCTTGAACTGGAACAGATCGGATGTTGAAGAAGGTGGTGAGACTGTTTTCCCTGACGCAAATGTTAACAGCAGCTCTTTACCTTGGTACAATGAGCTTTCAGAGTGTGGCAGAAAAGGTCTTGCTATTAAACCAAAGATGGGAGACGCACTGCTATTCTGGAGCATGAAACCAGATGCCACTTTAGATCCATTAAGTTTGCATGGTTAGTCCAATACTTTCTTGTCATTTTCACAATTTAGTAAAATTTGATGGCTGTTAGACCTTTCACTTTTTGCTCTCTTGTAATCTTGTTCCGCTTCCCACCATAAAGTTTACTTTGTGAACCTTCAACTGATACTGCTCATACAGGGACTCATAGCAATTTTATTTATCCCACATTTATCTTGCAGGGGCTTGTCCTGTGATCAGAGGAAATAAATGGTCATCAACCAAGTGGATGCACATTCATGAGTACGAAGGTTGAGGCTCCTGAAGTCATTTCTTCGGGTCAGTATATGCTTTTAAGCTGGGGGTTACTATTGTTGCTGTGTTTTCTTAAAAAAAGTGTTATGAGGGGCAAGACTTATGCTATGCGTCAGAAGAAGAACAAGAAGGACTCTGCTTAGATGTCTAAGAAGATTGCTTGCCAAGTAATATAGTTGTTTTGTAGGAAGAGACCGTTGACTCCAGGACGAAGGGAAGGGAGTAATATAAATCAAAAGAATCATATCTATCTATCATACTGTTTTTTTTAATGATTCGTGGAAGATCATCCATAGCAAACGCTCGCAAATCCTCTCTTCAGAGCTAGGACGATAACTCCTTGCACGCTTCCTTGCTCTGAGACGGACAATAATTTTTCTCTCTTTGGCAGTGGCACCAAAGCATATTGCGATATCCAACATAACTAGGCATGCTACATCATGCCAAAAAGAAACGTCCCCCCCCCCCCCCCCCCCCCCCCCCCTAACAGATCATGCTTGCTGCAAACAATCAAGTAGTACAATTCATCGCCAGAATGGGCATAGCATTGGAATCCTGAATCCAGAAGTTACGTTGAGATCCAGAACAAAGGCTATGGAGTTGTAGTTCAGGAGGCGAGCAGCAAGAGCACTGAAACTACCGAAGTCTGTCGATTCTACCCGGCTACCTCCACTTGCTTATTATCTCTGTTATGGCTCTTCTTCCGCTTCCGAACCCTCTTTCTCTTCGATTCACCATCAGCCTTAGCACCCTGAAGAATAAATATTGCCATCAAATCGTGCATAAGGATTTCAAACATAGTGAATCTGGTGTTACTTTATCCTGATCCAAACAGGAATCAGGAGCTACAGAAAGATTTTCAATCCCGTGAATAGTAATTTTAGCATGTTTTTAGTTGTTGACCATTTACTTCAGTCTCAATCAGGGATTAAACAACACCGAGCTTGCTTGTATAATGGCGATAGTCAACAGGTACTTATGATCGACGTATTCTGGGAGTAACATTGAAACAGGGAGTAAAAAAGACGTAACTCATTCTATTCTACACAACTAGATTACCTCATTTTGAACACCTGATGATTGGGGCCTTGGTTTCTTTTTCTTGCAGGAGAGTGGGTTTGGACCCTGCAAAAGGGTGACATTTGGTTCAAGAAAATCAGAAAAAATGGGGGATCTGTAGTGAAAACAGCCACTGTAGATGCCAACTAGTATTAGATCATAAACAGTGAATTTAGTGAGCCACATGAACACAAAAAAAGGTCATTACTGTAAATATTTAACCTTTGGTCTGTTCTTTTTAAACTTGCTTTTTTCTTTCACACCAAGTGCATTTTTTAGAAGAGAACTGATAGGCCTCTCGCGTTGTTCTCCACCACTTTCATTTTCATTGTCTGCTGATGCGACCTTCAGTAACTTCTTGTACTCGGATATATCCATATTGAGGCGCTTCTCCTCATCCAGTTGAGCAAACTTGCGTTGCTGCACAGAAGGCTGTTCTATGAACAGGGAGTTCTTCAGACCATATATCACCGGAACCCCAGGAATCTACATGGAAGAAAACAAAGTACATGAGAAAATTGCTACAGTACAAATGGTAATTTACATAGGATTCACAAGGTTTAAATAAAAAAATGAATAGACATAACAAAAGAGCAGTGCTGGTACCTCTCGTAATTTTTCCCGGAGATCAGCATCCTGGGTGGCAACGAAGAAGTGCTCGGGATTCTTTTCACCTACGAGTGAAAGGACACAGTTCACTGCACTCACCACCTTTTCATGCTCACACCTGGAAACACAGGAGAGGTCATTTGTCCAGCCATCACTACTATCCCATCATAAGATGCGAATTGTAGTTGCAACAAAATAACATTGTTACTAGTATTTGGTTCTCTGCTCATGTAAATAAACCCAACCCAACAATGCTCAAGTTTCTATATGGATTTGGTACGAACAGACTAATGAACTTGTCGGGGCTGTGAACAGAGAAAGAAGAAGAAGAAAAGCAACCCACTTGGTGGTGGCAAGGAGGCTGGCGGCGTCGAATGCTTCGGCGTGTGACTTGCCGAGCCGCCTGAGCTCGGCGAGGACGCACTTGGAGATGGAGAGGGCGGGCGTCCTGGAGGCCGATAGGAGGTCGCGGAGAGCCTCGTCGGCGGGGAGGAGGCGTTGGGCGAGGAGGTGGTGGACGAAGGTGCCGTCGATGAGGACCTTGTAGGGCTCGCGGAAGCCGAAGCAGGTGGCGTAGAACTTGACCGCCTTGCGGTGGCGCGACTTCTTCTTGACCCTCATCTTCCTGGATGGGGATGGTGGATGCTCAAATTCTCTTGGCCGGCGGCGAAGGTGACGGCGGTGAAGTGGTAGGAGGAGAGAGAATTAGGTCTTCCTTTCAGCATTCATGGAGAGAGAGCTAAGCCCTAGTTAACGGGCCTCATGCGTAATGGGCCGCCGTTTTTCGTAACGGGCCTTATGAGTAACGGGCCGCCGTTTTTCGTAACGGGCCTCATGCTACAATCGCCAGGCTTGGGCCTGATTGGAATGAACGAGCAACGTGCTTACGCACCGCCATGTGGGCCCGAAGCAAGCTCCGTAACCGGGCCCACACGTCATGGCTGTTAGCTGGCAGCGACTCGTAAATTTAATAAATATTAAGAAATGGAAAAGCACAAGCCCCTGGTCTTGTCCCTTTTGCAATCTGGTCCTCGGTCCACTTCGCCGGCGCAGCCATGGCCGTGGCCTTCCTCCTAGGTTTCCTCCTCGGCCTCCTGGCGCTCGCCGCGCTCGAGGTGTCTGCGCTGATCGTGCTCATACGCCACCTACGCCGCAAGCAGGGGGCGCGGGGCGCGCCGGGCACCGACGAACTGCCCGGCGAACGCCCGTTCCCCTACGAGAAGGAGGTCAGTGAGACGACTATGCTTTTGCTCCGCGTAGCTTTCCTTCCCTTTTAAATGCAGCTCTTCCCTTCCGCCCCTCTTCCTCCATAGTATACCAGTACCTCGGGAGGAGACGGCGGGTGCCAACAACTGCTTTCATGAAATTGGGGAGATGCGGTTCCAGGGATCGGTCGGTCCTTCGCTCCGCTCCCGACTTGTCTGCTTTGCTAGGTCCTTTTAGCAGCTAAAAGTGACTCTACAATCTCAGATGATGTCACCAGTAGCTTGATTGGGAGGCGTCAAATTGTCAATTCTTGCTAAATTAGGGACATGCTTACGCTTGGTGTTTGTAGGTCTGCATCTTATAAATATTTAATTGCTGGATCCCGGAGATTTTGGTTTTATTTTGATTTTCAACTTTGGAGTTTCTTAGCCAACAGCAAATGATGTATTGAGTCGCTATGGAATACCTGAGCTATTGATATGTAGTATCCTTTATTCGTTTTCAGGGCCTTCTGTGGATACTAGAACCTGAAAAAATTCCAAAGACCACTAATGAACGCTCATCAATTGGTGGCCCCAAAGAGATAGAGGACAAAAAGAATATTGTGGAGGTTTTCCCTGCAAAGAAGATGGCTAAGATCAAGGGTCACTCTCTTACTCTATCTACTCCTGATGGCTCCCAGACAACTATTCAGCTTCTGAATTGCATGGTCCTTGCTGTTTCTGCATCAAGTATGCCTTCCCGCAAATGGTTAGTACAATCAGAATGGTTAAAAAATACCAGTTATTTCTTTAACCATTATTTGCCATGTGCACGCGTACCAGATACTTAAACTCGGCCATATATATTTTTTTTTTAAAAAAAGAAGACCGAGATCTTATTAGTCCTAGAACAATGTTTAATCTTGAGCTCCCTAAGATCGCTTGCGAGCATCTTCACTCCCTTTTTCAACAACGCTAGCCAGCTTCAGTCATCATTCGTCAAGTTTAGAGTTCATGCTGTACGCAACATTCATACTATCAGTTTCAAGAACGATGGGCTTTGAAATCCATTGTAGAGCTACACTGAGGCCCTCCCGCCATGCAATAATTCTGCCTGTTCTATTACCGAGATATTAAAGCAAATCCTTCCTGAAAAAAAGACATGATCAACCCTTGGATATCTGAATTCTCCATCCACATTGATCTTTATTCTTCCCATCTCTGGTGGATTCCATGTAGGAGAATTGTTTTCACATGTAGGACTCACTTCCTTTGTAGCTATCAAATAAATCTGAACGCTATTTTAATTATGGACAATTGAAAGCTTTGGTGGAAATGTATTTTAAAAAATAAGAATTATTCAGTTTCATTTCTACTGACCCCAACTTGTTTGGGACAAAGGCATTTTTGTTGTTGTTGTTGTTATTGAAAGCTTTGGTGGAGGTTGATACCCCCTTCCAATCCGCTGAAGGAACACCTATAGAAATTGATGTTTTCCTTTTCTATACGAGGATGGAGGAACATAGTTGCACTGTCAGGCAATCTTGTGTGATATGCACTAAACGTTTTTAGTGTTGATGATAAAGCATTTTCTTGTATACTCTACTCTTGATGTAGCTGTATTGTTGTTGCAAAAAATTCAGGGCTAAGAGGTATCCAATAAAACTAGAAAGCAAGGAATATGATATATATAATGGAAGCAAGATTTGCTATCTTTATACTGACACTTCATGGGAGAAGGAATCCTGGTGTAAAGCACTTCGTATTGCAGCTACTGCTGACAAGGAGAAATTGAATTGGCATGCTAAACTGAGCGAAGAGTTCCTCAATTATATATCACTATTGAATTCTGAGTACCCATGTTTCCTAAAGCCTCCAGTGCTCTCTGCTGAGGACCAAGAGGTTATGGACAGGGCAGTAAAGATTGATGGACCTTCAAAAGTTCGTCTCTTCCTCAAGAAGCTGGCAAAGAAAGCATCTACAAAGGTTCCCTTAGAGAGTAAAATGAGTTTGGGCTCATCAGGGCAAGGAGAAAAGAAAATAGTTGATAAATTACGCAGCAATCAGGGTGCGCCATTTATTGATGCAATGATAGGCCCACAAGAGGACAAATCTGGTAGCAGTTCATCACAATATACTGTGAAAGCCCCTGCCCCGCCTGCTGTCTTGAGCAATAATGGAGATTTGCCTGACGTAAATGCTGATGACCGAGTTGCCGATGAAGGTACACTTTGCTGGAATCTCCTATCTTCACGGTTGTTTTTTGATGCTAAAATGAGCGATGAGATAAACAAGGCCATCAAAACACGCATTCAGGTTAGACATACTTATCCCTCACATTCCATTGTTTTTGCTTATCAGTACCTTTTATTGATTGTTTTTTTACTTTGGATTAGAAAACATTGTCAAACATGAGGACCCCATCATACATGGGTGAAATTACACTTTCTGATTTCAGCCTCGGAAAACTGCCCCCTTATGTTCATGCAATGAGAGTCCTTCCACTGGATTTGAATGAGCTGTGGGCCTTTGAAGTTGATTTTGAATATTCAGAGGGAATACTGCTACACATTGAAACAAGGCTCGAGGTTCAGGAACCAGAATTGCAAAAAGACATAATGAAAACTGGCTTTGGAGCAGAATCTGATGGTGATGTTAATTCAGATCTTCTTGAGAGCATTGAACAGTATGGTAACCAATTTCCAAGCTCACAAAACTCGGTTACTTTGGCAGAAAAAAAGGATGAAGCAGGTCTGTTTCAGTTCACTAGTATTTCCCTTTACATCAGTTTATTTTTGCTGGAACCCTTGTTTATATGAACAGTTGAACACATGATTCTTAAATCAACAATGAAAAAAATTCATTCTTCTAATTAATGACCGGTGTCTCTCCAGCTGTCTCTAGTAAAACTATTCTGCCAATTGTCTTTATCAATTCGTGTTTGCAGTACTTTGAGCAGGTCATTTCATTTCTTCTTGCATATGTCCGTACAAGTTTGAGGTACACATTTTAGAATTTATGTTCCAACAGTTGCCTCAGGCAGTCCGGCTTTTTGTTAATCCTTGTATACTGTTAGAGTTTATATGTAGCTGTACAGACTAGAGGGGCAGACACACATAATTATAATTTGTCATTTCCTGTTCTTCATTTGTTATTTTTTTTTTCTATGTTCGGCGTACTACTAAAGAGACCCGGGACAAAACACCTATGTATCAAGTCTTGATTGTGTGAATCATAGATTGACATACTATAATACTATGTATCAGATGCATCAAGTCAGTCGAAGAGCACTGGGTCTGGGTGGACATCAGCTTACATGTCAAGATGGAAAAATATATGGCATTCAATAGCCGATCATGTCTCACAGGTTTGCTCCAATATTAGTGCCTGTGCATATCAGTTTACTCTTTTACATAGAAGTCAGAACATCTTAATCAGATGTTGGGTTATAATCTTTAAATCTGTAACAGTAGGCCTTCTATTTGACATATTTGATGCAACCACATAATTGAGATTATAGATGAAAATACATTTTGTACTTTTGATTGTATAAGGAAAATGTGGATTGAACCACTAGGCTGTATAATTAGACTTCTAATTTCAAAATCTTGGTGTTACTGGGACCATCAGAAGTTATACCTTTGTTTCTGCAACAGGTTCCTCTTTCTCTAGCGATAAGGATTTCATCTGTTCGAGGTGTGTTGCGGATACATCTGAAGCCCCCTCCTTCTGATCAAATCTGGTATGGATTTACGTCGATGCCTGATCTAAAATGGGAGTTGGAATCTTCTGTTGGTGATACAAGAATCACCAACAGTCACATTGCTACGCTTATTGGTAACAGATTCAAGGTATTGAATTGAATGTACCTTTTCTCCTTTCTTCTGAACACGATGTTTCACTGTAACTTGTTTGCCTAACTGTGAAACATGTTTCACTATTTAGGCTTCGCTGCTTGAAACCTTGGTACTTCCAAATTGCGAAAGCATTCCCATGCCATGGATGTTGGCAGAAAAAGATGACTGGGTGCCACGCAAGGATGCACCTTTTATTTGGCTCAATCACGAGCCAACTGAGATGAAAAGCCACGGTACAGCTACTGCATCAGCCCAGACTGAAGAAGCTGTCCTTAGGGATGATGGTGGCAACAAAAGGGCAACGCTGAGTTTGCCGGATTCATCAAAGGGGAGTGAGGAATCAACAAAAACAGTGGCGTCCACTGAGGAGGAGGGGATAGAAAAGGCCGTGGCAGAAGCATCACGCGCCCAGCCTTTGTTGGCTCCAGCTGGTGAATCTTCCCATAGTGATGAGAGTATGGAGCTGAGGAAACCACTGTTGGTGAAAGAAAAGGTTCAGGAAGATGGTTCAGAAAGCAGAGTTGGCTCTTCCCTGTACACATCTCTGATGGCCGTGAGACCAGCAGGGGAGCCGTCCGTTGAAGAGGATGCGAAGCGAAAAAGCGGGAGACGAGCTCGAATGATGGATTTTGGGAAGAGGATGGGAGACAAGCTGAAGCTGGAAGAGAAGAGACGGACGATCGAAGAGAAAGGGAGGCATATCGTGGAAAAGATGCGAGAAAATGTTAGGACCAACAGCATGGAGAGGACTACTAGTTAGTGCCTAGGATTTAGTATCGGCACTCAGCAGTTTGTGTCTCTTTTTAGTCTTGTATCGATCCCTCTTTTATGCTCTCTTGTTCCATTGATGATTGAGGTAATTGTGCATAGCCTCACCTTGCATCGTCTATATTGTAAATTACTGCTTCGCATTGGACGTACGTACGTTAAACCAGAGATATTGCTTCTAACAAGTAAGTTGAGAAGGAAATCAAGAATTCTCTTCTCCGGTAGCCAAACAATTCATATGTTTCAGTCATACTGAATGATTTGGTCTGGGAACAGCAGGTCGTGGCGGAGGCGGTGACAAGCGAAGTGACTAATGGGCTATATGGAGGCCCATTTATAACTGGGCCTTGTAATCCAACCCATTTATCACTGGCCCTTGTAATCCAGCCCAGCTGATTAGCTCATGCATGACGTGCCTTGTTGACACGGACGCATGCATCACCACCGTTCGTTCGTTCGTTTGTTCGGTGGAGTAGTACCATGCAATGCATGATACATGAACCTGACCTGACAGGATCGCGTCAGCATCAGCTGGATTTCGGATGGTACCAACACACACTGACCTCACCTGATCACAAGTCACGTACGTGTCAACCAATCGACGGTAATTTTGGCCTTTTGCAGGTTTGCATTCCTTCCTCCCTATAAGTACGACAAGCTAGTACCGGCAGGCTCCTCACCAAAACGACATCAAAGGCGAGTTAATTGTGAGCACAGCAGCGCATCAGCATGGCGATGATGAACAAGCAGAGCAAGACGACGACGACCCAGGAGGAGGAGGGGGAGGTGGAGCTGCTGCTCGCGGCGGCGCGCCCGTTCCTCCGCGGCGAGCTGGCCAAGGTGGACCCGGAGATCCCGTCGCTGGTGTCCGTGCTGAAAGCCGCCGGCGCCGGCGAGTGCTACCACAAGCACGGCACCTTCCTGGCGCACCTCGTGGACGTGTACCGCATCCTCCGCCTGTGGGGCGCGCCGGAGTCGGTGGCGCGCTGCGGCCTCTTCCACTCCTCCTACTCCAACTCGTACGTGGACCTGGCCATCTTCCAACCCGACACGGGGCGGGACCGCGTCCGCGCCATCATCGGCGCGCCGGCCGAGCGACTCGTCCACCTCTTCTGCGTGGTCCCGCGCCACAAGCTCATCCACGACGACCTCCTCCTCCACTACACCGACCAGGAGCTCAGGGACCACCTCGCCGCATCTTCGCGGCAGCTGGTGGATGACGACGTGTCGTCACCGTGGCGCGTGAAGCTGCGCTCTCTGGTGCCCGTGGAGGGCGTGGTGGCGAAGCACATCCGGACGGGGGAGCCCGTAAAGCTGTCGCGGAGGGTGCTGGCCGTCTTCATCCTCATGACGGTGGCCGACTTCAGCGACCAGTACACGGACTACCAGGACAAGCTGTTCCGGAACGACGACGGCCGGCTCGAGTTCCGCGGAGACCGCTGGGAAGCTCTGTGGCCGGGTACCGGCAAGCCGGGCCTATGGGTCAGCGCCATGTCAAGGCTGGCGGCCGTCTACAACCTCATCGCCAGGGACGACAAGCTTCTTCTTCTTCGTCGAGGAGCGTCGCCAGCAGCAGCAGGGGATGATGATGATGATGACACGATGGTCTTCGGGGAGGATGAGGAGCTGGTGATCCCGCCTGTGTTCGAGCGGTGCACCCGCGTGCTGGACCCCGACGAGCAGAAGGCGGCGAGGGACCTGTACTGGGAGGCCATCTGCAGCGACGACGACGACGAGGACAACGGCATGGCGGCGAAGAAGAAGAAGAATCGGGGGGACGACGTGTTGGAGGCGCTGCTGCGGGAGAGCATCGCCAAGAACCCCTTCGTCGGGGAGCCGCATCTGGTGCTGGCGCAGGTGTACCTCAACATGGAGAGGTACGAGGAGGCGGCGGCGGCGGCGGAGCGCGGGCTGCGGCTGCTCCTGCAGTGGGGGTCGAGCTGGGACAAGCGCATGACCTGGGAGGGCTGGGTGTCCTGGGGCAGGGTGATGAGGGACAAGGCCCGACGCAGGCACTGGCCAAGATCCAGCTGGGGCATCATCAACCTCGGCCTCGTCCACGGCGTAGTCAACCACACCAACTAATCCGCCATGGACGGATGCATCCATCAATCTATAGATGATCATCGTATCTCTCTGTCTCTCCATCCATCATTCTATACATGCAGTTGTATGCAGCAGCGACCTTATTTATGGAACGTAATAAGCATGCGAGTTCCCAAGTGGTGATTACCTGATAAATTTCAAGTAAAACAACTTCTTCAAACGCCAATTGTACAAAGGAACCACGACAGAACAACAAATCATATCCAAAATTGCATAATCAATCGATTCGTGTATCCAATTCAATACAACAGCATTTCCCCCCAGCTAATTTGTGCAGGAGAATAAAGAGTTTAAGAAAACACATTCTGGTCCCTCCGCCCCCAAAAGTTTGTGGCTTTGGGGGATATGAGGGAGTATTATACAATCAAATGTATCTTCCTGTTCCTCGTCTTACAAACTGTGTATCTACCTGCTTCATAGACAAAGTTTGCAAAAGCTAATAATATGAACATTTGTTAGTGAAAAGCATAAGTCGAGGGGGTGTAGCTTACCAAACATGCCATATTTGCTAGGCTGCAGGGAGAAGAAGGGCTTGATACGTTCTTCCCATGTTGAAAACTATAAAACTGCCAACATTCTATCAAAGCTATCAATTTGCTACCAAAACTGAAAACATGTTGTGACAGAGCATGCCTAATTAATTTATCATGGTGACAGACGCCCAAGTAAAATTCCACCAAATACCAAAGCTCCAAACCACTTATTGGACACAAACCTGCAGAATATCAATTGAAGAAAGTAAAGCTTACATCATACTATATCAATTAACTTCGAAAGGAACACATCATTGTTTTCCATGTCAATCAAGAGTGGGTATTCTTAATATTCCGAACAAGTAAACGTACTTCCTGTTGCAATCTGAACGATCAGACAAGTCCACAGTTGAAATCTGCCATGCTAACTGTGCAGCTGCAGCTGTCAGAAAAGGATAGTAGGGCCATGCTGTCAAAAAAGATGCCGTTTTACAGTCAGTATACATTTAAAAACAAATTGCTGCACTATCAATAGAGTATGATGACTAAACACTAACCAAGTTCCGCATTGTAGCCACTCAGTGCTAAGCTGCCAATACACATGGCACCAAAGCCACTAATCCAGTGCTTGGTCAAATCTCCAAATCTCAATGCTGTGGACTTAACTCCTACTTTGAGGTCATCTTCTTTGTCCTTAAATTCACATTGGTGCATATGAATAACAAATCACATCAGTTTCGAATGATGGCTTCACCGATGACAAACATGAAAGGGCAGCAATGACATTGAGCAACCTGATGTGCATATATGGTATCATATACCAGCGTCCAACATACACCAGCAGAATACAATGGAAGGATGATGGCGGGATCTAAGCTTCCTTTAATAGCAGCCCATCCTAACAAAGCTCCCCAGTTGAATGTCAGGCCAAGATATGCCTGAGGCTGTTAACAGCATGTTGAAGGAATAAAGGCTATTAGATTCTGCAACAAGAATATAGTACTCCCTATATAAGGATTTCTGGGTTTGGTCAAAGTCAAATCAATTTAACTTTGTCTGCAATATCAATAAAAGTGGACTATTTTAAATATAAAGAGTTACATACTACGATAGTTTGTTTCATGATGAATCTAATATTATCATTTACACATGGTTAATGGATTTGTTTTTGTTATTCATAGTCAAAGTTGAGCCGACCCCAACTTGTTTGGGACAAAGGCTTGGTTGTTGTTGTTGTTGTAATAGTCAAAGTTGAAAAAATGACTTCGACCAAGGTCAGAAATACTTACATTATGGACAGGGAGTATCCCAAACTTCCATATGTTTTATATATTTTAATGCATACATACCCAAAATGTAAACCTCTTCATCAGGGGATAGGAAAAGACCAGAAGTAGAGAAGATGCCCCCAGTATACGGCTACATAAAGAAAATGGCACATAATGATTATTACAGCAAAAAATTCATCAAAAAGGAACTGTATGCACATAGTAGCAAGCTGCCTCTCTTTGGATTACAGGTACAAAAGCTAGAGAGTAATAAAAGGTACACATCAGATTTATAAATATTATTTTCTGTGCCCGCAAAGAGCTAATACTTATAGGTTGCAAGATGGCTAAGTGTACACACCGATCCTTAATGAAATAGGTGAATCAATTTTAAAAGGTTATCATCAAGTAGTCCAGTATACCTGCAGTTGTTTAGCTGAAGAAGAATGCCCAGCCCCAGCAGAAGCTGAAATCCGAGGAAGCCTACTCCTTGTGAAGGAGTGAGAGCACCTGATGCGAAAGGCCTGGTTTTGGTGCGCTCGACCTGTAGAGGAATAATAAAGGTGACTTAATTTGAAGCTTATTATTTGAGTGGTAGAAGTGCGAGGAGTTGGAAGGAAAAATGACCTTGCTATCAATGTCGCGATCGAGAAGATCATTGATTGTGCAACCGGCACCCCTGAGGAGGAAAGCTCCGCATCCGAAGAGTGCAAGCATTTTCAAGTCAGGGAGGTCCCCCGGCATCGCTGCGATTGTGATTGACCTTGCCAAGCAATAAGAGTGAGTCAGGAGGAACTCAGGATGCAGGGCGATGGAGGTAGCGAGAAGAAGCAGGATACCACATGCATGGCCACGCTAGTAGCCAGGTCCCGATGGGCTTGTCGAGGCGAGCGAGCATAGCGTACGGTCGCGCCGCTTCGGGTAGCCGCTTGTGCACCCACGTTTGCGGCGCGGGTGATGCCTTGTCCGCCGGTTCGGAAGACGATGACGAGGTGGAGAGAGGTGAAGCGGGTGAGAAGCTGCTGGGGGGTAGAGGCCTCCCGCGAAGCAGGTCCGAGGCGGACGGTGGATGCGGGTGCCGGCGGACGATGATGAGATGGCGGCGGACGGCGTCAGAGTTGTAGGGATCGGCGCGCCTGGGGACTGGGTCCTGGGAAGGCGGCGAGAGGAGCGCCGGGAGGGGGATAGGGGACCGGCGCGTGCGGCGGCGGAGCTCGGCTGCGGCGGCGCGGAGCAGAGCGGGCGGCGCCATGAGCTGTCTGTCTGTCGGGCGAGATGGGACGACTAACTGCAGCAGTTTTCGTAAGCCCATTTGAGCTTGGGCCTTAATCAGTTATGGGCCAGGAAGTAGGCCCACTGTGGCTGGTGGAGTATGTATCTTTTGTCTTGAGAGACGGCAACAACTCATCACCTCACCGACCCAAGTACCGTTGCTTGCAAGTCGGCTGCAGTGGTACGTACACCAAATGAGGAGCCCAGATGCTAGTACTAGCACCCTCACTGTAATATGTAAGCCACTTCATTCAAGCATTAAGCTCCCAAGTCCCAACATTCATCAACATGACTGAAACACACGTTTGGATATCGGCTTCTGAAGGTTAAACCAAAGTGCTACTCATCATTGCTGTAATTACTTGATAAGATGATGCAAAACTACTAGCTGTGACACAACAGCAAGATATTTCCATACAACTGAACGTAGGATCATCTTTCTTAAGCAGTTCTGCTCAGCAGCGTCTTTCTTAAGTTCATAAAAGCTGGCATCTACAGCAATAGCAAAGTTGTCTTCACTGCTAATCTGCCATCAAGCCAACACTAGGATACTACAGTAGTAAACATGGTCAGAACTTCATTCCGTGAGAGCGGACTTGAAGTGGAAATCGTCGATTGTTGAGTAAATATGTCCCACGTCTTCATTGTATTTAATAGCATCCCTGGGCAGTAAACAAAGTTATATTAATACAAACTCTTTGCACGCTCGAACGTCTGTATGTGTGTGTGAGCGGGAGAGAGAATACATGATTTTGGCCGTCGGTAGTTTGAACCGTTTACAAATTTCATCAACATGCACCCCATGCTCACTCTCACTGTCAGCGATGGAAAATAAAGATGAGCAATTTGTTATTGCAAACATTTCAACCATTTAACTTTCTATTTGTTAAGTGAAAAAATGTTAAAACTTCGAGCAGGTAATGGAGCATCATATTTCAATAAGAAACAAATAAAGATCAGGCATGGAAAGCTAGTTACAAGTGGTTCCTTAAAGAAGCAGAATAATACACCATCTTTACAATGCAAGAAACAAAGGTGGTCTTACAACTTACATGTTTGCTGGTTCACAGAAAATTTTCAGCACTTGTTCGTTCAAATCAGTCACATATCCATTTGTCCCGCTGGATACCTGTACCTGCAACGACTCAGTTGAGTCAAGGTGACATCCAAATAGAGCTTGATTTCGCAATCAGTACAATAAGGTTATTGAACAACGCAATAACCGCAAATACAACTTACTGGATTGGATTTCAAATAGGTTGGATTGCTAGATCCACTGGATGGACTTGAGACTGAGGTTGCCACAAAACTGATTGGTGCAGGACTGCCAACCTATGATATAAAACCATACAGAAGCCTTGTAACACATAATAACAAGAAAGATGTCATGGGATATAGAACAGTGAGGTACCTTTGACTTAGTATTATCTATATGCATCCGAATACACTGAATGAAATGCAACGGGACCTCATTGAAATCAGTTATAGGCCTGAAATAAACTCCACAGGTCAGATGTATGCTGCATGGCAAGAGCAATTCAGTTTAAAGGAATATACTGCAGATAATACCTGATTGAGAAAGCTGTAGCACGCTTCCTCTCGTGAAGACCCTTGAGGCTACCAATGACCGAGACATACATACCATTCCTTGACAAGCGAAATGTAAAGAGGAAAAAAATGATGAATCATCCAAAGGAGAATGTAGTAACCTTTCCCCAGAAAAAAAAAAGAACAGTGAGCAGGGTGGTTTATGAACAAAGTAATAAAGTGTTCATACTTACTGAATAGCAGCAGTTTCAGTAGAATCTGCAGCATCATTCACCCTGAATAACAGAAATATAAACAAAATAACTATGTGCAACAAAAGAATTGCTGATCGCAAATACTAAAAACTGGCAATGGGCATCCTGTTTGAAGGGTAGGGGTATAGTGCAACGGACTAAAAGGTTGAAATTGACGATTAAATTCTTTAATGGAGCATGATAAATAGCTCTGAAATATGTACACACCTACGCTGCATTATGCATGTTTTGCATTACGATACCCTGTATTCCCCTACTGTTGCTAGAAGATGGTGTTTAATTATCATGTAACAAACGGTTGAGACTTGTTTGCAGATTTCTCATTGTGTCTTTTTTTCCCGGAAGAGGGGATGTCGCATTCTGACACAACTTCGTTTCTGATAAAGGTTAGCAGTATTCTATTATAAACTAAACTAGGAAGATTGGTGGAATAAGATCTACAACTGCGATTAGAGCAGCAAGGAGTACCCCTTGAACAAAAGATAATCAAATATATGTGTAAATGGTTTTTGGAAATGGACTGACCATCTGATAAAATCAAGGCGGCCGGTGCCATCATCAAGCGTGAATGACACGTCTGTCGTCCGCTCCGCCTTGCCGTTCACCATGCCCACAAGTCTAATCTGCAACAGTGCACCAACACCGAATTAAATCGAGAACATGTCAGCACATTGGCGATTTCTCTCCTTTTTTTTAAAAAAAAAAAGAGAAAAGGATCGAGAGAAGGGGGCGTGAGTTGCCGTACATTATCCATCTCGACGCCATCGACGATGAAGGGAGCGCCCTTCTCGCCAGTGCCAGACTGATGCGCGTCGGCGATCTGCTTCACGGTGAGCGGCATAGTGCTGGATGCGCCCCGCAGCTGCAAATCCCGAAGGTGAATATTGTTTTCTCTTCTGCGTAATAAATGGATGATGAGCGGAGAGATGGGCGGAACGGAACCTTGGAAGGCGTGGTGGAGTCATTCTGGGAGGAGTTGAACTGCGACGGCGAGAAATTGTCAGGTTGGCTCGAGAACATCATGGTCTTCTTCTTCTTCCTCTGGTGGCGGCGGATTTAGGGGTGGATCGAGTGATCAGAAAACGGAATGCAATGCGTCTGAGTGAGTCCAAGGTTGTTGTAAAGGCGGGGCGGGAGCGGGAGCCGAAGACAAAAGCGCGCGAAACGTGCCCCACTCTTCCCGCCATTTCTTTCTCTCACGCTCACGCAGACGCAACCCAGGCCCAGCACTCACAGGCCCAAACAGCCCAAGTGCCCAACACGCTGTAGTGCATAAAACAAAATGATTTTTTTATTTTATTTTACGAAGCCACTACTCCAGCCTTCTCATGCATCGTCTCGTCTCGTCTCGTCTCGTCTTCATGGGACTGATGGGGTGCCTGTGCACAGCACAGCCACACAGGTCGGATACGCGGTGGAGTCGCTGAAGCTGAATGAATGGTTAAGCAAACCGTCAAAACTCCACGAAATTCATTCCTCTCTCCTGCGTCAATATACATTTGCCAGAGAGGAAGCAAGAACATGGCCTCTCAATCCTGCTTCAGGAACCTCAGCTACTGTATGCCACGTTAAACAAAAACGAAAAAAAAAAGAAAAAAAAAGAGGTGATGCTATCCTCTTTTCTATTCATGATTGCCTCAATCAAGGGTTGAAGTAGCCTGAATCACCGAGGTTGGAGGAGACGAGTACCACCACAATAGTTATCGCAGCAAGCCAGACTAGAGAAGTAACTGAACAATCAAACCAAAGCAAGCAATCATGTAAGTACACGCAACACACAATCCTCGAATAATAGTCATACAGCGGACTGTAGGCAGAACTTGTTCACCTGTGGAGCTAGTATTCGATACAGCCTCTGCAGCATTACTTGCACCGGTTACTGACCTACTGGCCTCCTCTCTCGAGCTTCCAGTTTCAGATGACACGATACCTTGGAATTCCTCACTGACAAGCAACGCCGCAAGGAGATCCATGAATGTCTCTCTTTCTTTACCTACAAAGTCACTTCCACTACCCATGTCATTTTGGACATAATCAACAACGTCCTCGTCTGACACGTAACCTGATGCGGACTCTGTTTTCACCCCTTCATCTTCCTCATCCTCAACATATGCTTTATACGTAAGGCGGAGTAGCACTTCCCCAGCTGTTCGTTTTCCAAACAAGCCCCATCCTCCATACAAGGTTACAACTTTGTCTGTAGGTACAGTATCTTTAAGTGACCCAAGCTCAACCTGACAGTGACGGGAATATTATTAATGGGGAAAATCATTCCAATGTAACAGCTATGCATTCTGCTAAAACTAAATTCAGTCACTCCAATTGTACCTCTCCAGTGCCAATAGTTATGTCAGTTAGACCAATTGAATCCTTCACTTGTACTGTCAACTTCTGTTTGCGAGGATTTGCGACAAGCAGATGAAAATCCTGCATGGTGCAAACTATAAGTACAATGGCGTACACGGAACAAAGCGTTCAGAGTAGTTAAACTTTTACTTGATTCCAAATTGGTTCTCCTGGTAGTCCAATCACAGTTGTTTGACTATTCTTCTTGCTCTTTATAACTTGATCACCAAGATTCATGATAACGTAAGGATCTGTCTTTCCTGTAAGTGAAATATATTGTGATGTTCAGCATGAAACATGCGCTTAAAAGGGAGAGGAAAAGAAATGAAGTTATTCATTGTTCCAGTTTTTACAGATTACACACGAATAATTGCAAAATGTGAGCTGATTTAAGAGTTAAGACCGTGTATACTTCGGAGATAGTAATACCTCAACATATTCACAGCACACATGACTCGGTTAGAGAACTCTGACAGGATCAAACTAATCTAGCTTAGCCCTACAACAGGAGAGCCATTTTACGCCAGTCCCAATATTTTGGTCTGAAATATTGTAGTCTCTTTCAGATTTATTTAATGAATGTAAAAAAATAGCATTTTCTTGCTTACTACAGAAGGGTACAAACTTGGGTTCTCATGAAATGCTAAATCACTTTGGTAATAGGCAGACTTCATTTGAAAAGCAAAGAAGTTCCCTTACCAAATAAGACAAAACGAAGCTTTCTAGCATCAACTATTGTCACTGATAGCTCTCCAACATAGTCATGATTCCCATCTTGGACTATGTCAGCTGCAACATTTTGAATTATGTCACTTGCAAAACTTCCTGAAACAGGTCCCATAGCCTTTCCCTGCTGAAAATCAAGGACAATCTTTTTGGGTCGTACAAAGAGCCGTGGCAAATCTTCTGTCAGAAGTTTTGTGAGAAACCTAGTAATGGCACTTAATTAGGGCAATATCCAGATGAAAACAAGGTCTTTCCATATTTCGAACAAGATCTTTCTTTCAAATATAAGCATAACACTTGTCTAACAATTGATTTGGAAGTGAGTACATATTTCCCCTGAAACATGATACAACCAATTTTGTTTGGAAAATTATCTACATTATGTGTATCCATAAATTTGGTTTTTAATTCATAGTCCTAAGAGATTCACCAAAGAATATGTGAGTCATGTTCACTAAAGGAACTAGATGATGCCACATTAATCAGCCAAGTGTGATCAAGAAAGAAATTGTTACCTTAAAAGTTATTGTAGACTTGTAGTAATGACCTTTTTTAATTATTATCAACCTAAAATTAGGTCAAATTCACTATAGAAACTAGACGGCTAACTTTTTATTATCAACTAAAAACTAGATTAAACCAAGAGCAAGTGCAGGATGGGTGTAACAATGATAATATTATCATTATAAGGATATTCGATGCATCAAAAGTCACAAGGATTGTAGGGAAAAAATGAATTACTAAGAAGTACTGATTGATCCAACAGAAACACAGCATTAAACCTTTTAATGCTTGATTTAAATGTGCTTACATTGACAGAACAGGAATAGCTGGAGACAAGCACCATGTCCATGCAAAAGATGCAAGCACGATGTTAGTGAAACATTAACTTCGTAACACATAATGATAATATTATAGAAATACCATGAGAAAAAGCTAATAATCAGAATAAAAGAAGAATGAACAATAGTATCAATATGTAACAAAAATTATTTCCAGAAAAATATGATATGAATTTGGATATTCAATTTTGTTTCACCAAGAAGCTCACTGTGATGGAGAGAAGCTTTCAAATTTAAGCAGCCGGATTGAATTAATAAAAAGATCTGACTTCTGTCAGGAGTCAGCTAGCCATCCAGTACTAGAAAATGCAACACTTCCACATTATTCTAGATTCTATAAGAATTACCCTGTTATAGTTTCTTGTTTTTTTTTTTGAGCCGATGTTATAGTTTCTTGTTATGAACAGAAGGGGAGAAATCTCATTAATAGAACCTATATGATATTAGTACTTGTATGACAAATTGTTCACAAGCATATGGTGTATTATAAAGATGACTTCAAACATCTAAAGGCTTCCCAAGGTAGAACTGTATACCTATGGCTAAGCAAGTAGATACACATAGGATTGAATAGCATGAACAGTGACAGCAGTAAAATCATAAAAGTAAGAAATGGAATAGCTCAGCTGGATAATTGAGTAGATACCCATAAGATTGAATAGCCGGAACAGTGAGAGCTCAAACTTTATCTTTGGAAGGGATACGAAAGCCCAAGATACGGCTCCCACCCAAGGCTCTGTTGGTATAAGCCTTAGTTTAAGCCACAACTCGCCATCGATGTCAAAATCTCGAACCCAAACAGGCACAACGATTGGTACAGCAGTGAAGTTCAAAGAAAGTGCCAATGCCATGCGTGCTCCACCAGCGTAGCGGATGCCAATTTGGTACCTGAAATACAATACAAAAAATGTGACTGATTCAGAGTCTTTCCTCTGCTACCAACAGTCATTCCTGAGAAAAATAAATAAATAGTGGGAGCAAGGACTCCACGCTAAGTAGGGGAAGTAGTAGAACTGACTGCAGGTCGTTGGCCCGCCTGGAAGTGCGGCGCTCGACGTTGCGAACGGAGAGGGGCTCTTCGCCTAGGTAGAACTGCCTGATTTCGACCCTTTTGACGTAATCCGGCTTCTGGAGGTTGTCAATGACGGGTTGGAGCAGGCCAACGATCCAGTTCTCGATGCCGGTGCGGTAGACTTTCCATAGCTTGCCAAGCACCATGTTGACCCACTCGACGGACTCCTTGCGCTGCAGGTCCTTGGAGTCGAGGAAGAGGGAGAAGCCGGAGGTGGGCACCTGGGGCCAGGAGCCGTTGACCTTGAGCTCCCGCTCGGCGCGGCGTCGCTTGTGCAGAGTCCAGAGCTTGTCGAAGGCGGCGCCGACGAAGAAGAAGAGGGCGAAGAGGCCGAGGACGGAGCGGTTGAGGGGCGGCGGCGCGGGGAGCGGGTGGATAACGCCGAGCTGGGTGCGGAGCTTGGAGACGAGGGGGTCCTCTCGTCCCCGGTAGGCCTCCGCGGCGGTGAAGGGGGCGGTGGCGGTGGATGGGACGGAGGATGAGTCGGGCGGGAGGTTGTTGGCAGATAGGGTGACAGGGCGCTTGGTAGGAAAAGCGGGCCATCGGCGGTGGCGGCGGAGACGGAGGAGAGAGGGGATGAAGTAGGACGTGGACGGGGGGTTAGCAGCGGAGGAGAAGGAAGGCGGCAGGGTGCCGGCGGAGGGGGTAAGCATCGGGGTTCACCGACATCCGGCGGCGAGAGGGGCGAACGAGCAGTGAGTTTTTTTTTAGCGGCTATGATTTCTTCTTCTTTTCCGACGAGCACCGCGACCGGACGAGACGACGACTACATCACTACACCGGCAGCGAGTGGTGCCACGCCACCAGTTCGGGTTGGGCCCTCCTCTTTTTCCTCTTCGGACACCATCAGCCCAGCCCACGACTCTTTCCATTTTTTTTTTCAATTTTTCACAGACACCACGAGCCCAGATTGCTCACTTGTTCACGAGCGCCTCCAGCAGCCCTGTGTAGGGATGGCAACGGGTAAAAAACTCACGGGTAGGGCTCACCTGTATCTATACCTGTTGGATAATTACTGTACCCAAAATTGTACCCGTTATCCGCAATGGGTAGAAACCGTTATCCAAATCCATTACCCACGGGTACCCGTTACCCGTGGGTATACCCGTTACCCGATACCAGTCAATCTTACAGTTACAGAACAACAAATAAATTCAAAATGTCTCATGATAACATAATAAAATCTCAGTATACCAGAATCTCAGAATCGACATTTTTACAGTCACATAAGTTCAACACATGGAACAATATAACTTCTCAAATTCTCAACACATCTCACAATAAAAAAGTAAAGCAAATCACACTGTCCCATGCATTCAACATTCATATCTCACAATATAACCATCTCAAAATAACCATACATTTTACATCTCAGCATGTCAGGTGATCCATCTAGTCCAAGGTGCGCCATCTCAGCATCTGGACTATGGAGAAGAATCTGAAATGGCACATGTATAGTATGATGAAATGCAGAATTTAAACATAACCACTGCACCAGATTCAATAAATATAGATCACACAAACCACAAATCGAGATCTAATTTACAAAACGATGAACATAGCTAATCCTAAGAGCTAGACTAATCCTCAACTAAACCTAAGTGCAGGGATTACCTGGTTGAGCAGAGGGCGATGGGGTGGCCGAATCTCTGAGCTGGAGGTGCGACCGTCGGGGACGAGCTCTGGATTCCAGATCTGGTGAAGGGCAGGGGTAGGGGGTGGTCGTCCCCGGCAGCCGAGTGGCGTCGGTGAGCTAGTGCGGCGGCCGGCGGCGGCGAGTCAGAGCGGCGGCCGCGTGACAGTGCGGCGGTGAAGGGGCGGCGATTCGGTGCGGCAGCAACGAGCTGTGATGGCAGCAAAGTGACGACGGCGAGCTGCGGGTGGTAGCGCCGAGCCGGGCGGCGGGCTGGCGGTGGCGGCGGAGATTAAGGTTGGGAGTTGAACGGGAGAGTTCTGCGGGGGA